>CAKAOI010046356.1:66300-91720 GCA_916701655.1 Sebastiscus albofasciatus
GGCCCCAAGGGAGCAGCTATCAATACCTTGCTTTGAACTCAATGCTGCACTCTCTGGCGGATATGCTGAAGGCAGAGATCACCTTACCAATCCTGCAGGTGGTCTACTAGAGTGACTCCACCACAGTCCACAGTAAGGTGTTTGTCGGTACCTGTATTACTGAAATCCAGGACCTTACAGAAGTTGGGGACTGGAGACATGTCAGCAGCCAAGAGAATCCTGCTGATGACATAACCCGAGGAAAAACCCTGCAAATCTGTAAGAGTTGTACACAACACCACTCCAGTCAGACTCACCTGTAGGTGCTGCTCTGTGATCCTGGTCCTGTTGTGTTTCAGGTCTGTGTTCTTCTTCATGGGGGTTTACCTCTGGACTCATCTCACTCAGGTGCATTTTCTATGAAAACAACAGTCCCGACAGATTCACCATCGAGTCCAACGTGAATATAACACGTTAAATCAGCTGTAAATATCACAACCTCCTGGTTAACACTGAGCTAACTGAGCTAGCTAACGTTTAACAACAGACATGTTGACCAACCTCAGCAGTGATTTCTCCCTCAGGTAAAAAGTAGTCTCCCGACAGTTTATTGAAACGACTTGGCGATATTAACTTCTCTCTCATTTTTCATGCTCAGCACGTTTAAACAACGTGTTAAATTAAAGCCACCTAACTAATGAGTTAAGTTAAATAAGCGTTTGGATCTGAAGATAACGTTTCTAGCTTTAGCTGCTAGCCACTAACAGCAGTACCGGAACTTCCGGTTGTGCTGTTGAAGCCAAAATAAAAGTCCCACTAATAATAACATATTTCATTGTAGTATCTCCACTATATATATATATACACATTTGTATTTATATTTTTTTTATCTGCAATTTCTTTCTATTTTATCTTAACTTAACTTTACTTATCTGTATATACTGTAAAAAAAAAAAAAGGTAAAGATTAACTTAAAAATACAAAACAAATGTGATTTTGATTTTATATGTCATAATCAGAATCAGAATCAGAATCGTGTTTATTGCCAGGTGTAAGAGGTATACACTAGGAATTTGCTTTGGTTTTGTTGGTTCAAGTAAGCAGTATGATAACAAAAGAATAGATAAAAACGTTAGAATAAAATAAGAATAAAAAAATTGAAATTCTACCAATATACAATATACAAAATAAGCTATAAACAAAAATAAACATGATATAAACAGATGGTGCAATAATTCTAGACTTTTCTAGTGTTTATGTTTACTTATAATCCATTAATCAATCCATTTTAAACAGCTATTATCATCAGATTGATTAAATCTGGCATGTAAATTATTTATTATAAAGGTATAAAGAGAATCATTAAATCTCTCAATTGATTATATTTCCTTATTTTTCATTTTATTTGTTGTATAATTTATAATTTATTTTTATATTATTTTTATACTGTAAAATATTTTTGCAGAATTGCAATGAAAAATCTGAACATGCAAATATATTGTATTGAACTCTTGAGTATTTAAAAATATTTTTTTTTTAGCGCCACAGCGGTCAAAAACCAAACCCTTTGTCCTTCCGGGGTCAAACACCAAACGACAACAGTTCCTACACTCTTTGGTTCCTACCAGAGCCCCTAGATGCCAGCACAGAATATTTGGCTCATACAAGGACATTACTACTCATATTATTACACTATTATTCTTAAGATACTTTCAAACAGCCCTCTACATATAAAGCTGACAACAGATGCCGTCTTACAAAAACAAATCTTTACATTTTTTTCCTTCCAATGAGGGGCATGACAGAAAAAGTTTCAGAACCATAATTTGTTATAAAAAATAAACTCCCAACAGTGACAGTATACTATTATCCTGCGGCATGTTCATGATAACCCAATGCATAAAGCAGCATATACAGCATATGTGTATTAAGATACAAAAATAGTTCTGACTAAAAAATACAAGCATATATGACGTAATTCAATGCGGAGTGTAAAATATATTTAAGTACAAACTTAAAAACCTTTCATGTGTAACACACCAATGTATACTGTGATCTGTGGAGTCAAAATATATGATAAAATTAACTCTGGTCAAAGGTCAAGTTTAAGTGAATCACATTTAAAGACACAAATAATATTATCAACAATGATTCACAATATCATAATTTATTTTATTTTATTTTATACTATAGTACAATAAAGGTATTTAACAACAGAATTTCAATTCAATTCAATTTATTTTTGTATAGCGTCAAATCACAACAGAAGTTATCTCAAGACGCTTTATATATAGAGCAGGTCTATGACCGTACACCATAGTTTAGAGATCCAACAGGATCCACCAGAACTGACTGTACACCATATACTGTACATGTGATACTATCATATTGTATGAACAATCACTTCAGTCACTTGAAAGATATTTTATTTCACACAAATGTAATAGATTTACTTTTCCAGTTTATACCATCTCAGACTATTGGGAATTCCCAGGTGACATTATTGATTATTTACCACTATTGGCTGTTGTTTTGGTCTCCCCAACGGTTTTGTTGGAGGTTTTGGCTTCTTGTCGTGAATCTTCAGATGCGCTTGATAACCTTGAGAGTAATAGAAGCACTTGCCACATTTCTCACAGGTATACGGTTTCTCCCCGGTGTGAACTCGCAGGTGAACTTTCAAATCGCATGCTTTGGAGTAACTTTTACCGCAGATTGAGCAGAGGTGAGGCCGCTCTCCGGTGTGAGTCTTGAGGTGCACGTTGAGGTGGGAGGATTGTGAAAATGCCCTCCCGCACTGATCACAGTGGAAATTCTTCTCTCCAGTGTGTATCAACTCGTGTTTTTTAAGCGAATCTGCTGTGACGCAACTCTTTCCGCACTCTGAACAGAGGAAAGGTGAATCTCCTGAGTGAATGCGCTTATGTATTTTAAAATAATATTCATTTTTGAATGTCTTGCCACAGTCAGGACACGCGTAAGGCTTTTTGTGGCTCTCTCGGTGTTCCTCCAGCTGTTGTTTCTGAGGGAAGTCCATGCCACATTTTCCACACACATGAACTGTTAGAGATTCTTTAGGCGGACTCTTCTCTTGAACTAATGTCCAATTTGGTAACTCGCCTGTGAGAAAACAGAGACATTTATAGTTATGTATTGTAAACACAGTCACACCAGCATTTAAAAGAATTTTAATTATTAAGTTAACATTACAAATAAAGACAAAAGAGCTTCTTGTTGCCTCTGACCTTTGTGAACTTTCATGTGTGTTTTGAGGTTTCCACTCTGCGTGAATCCTCTTCCACATATGAAGCACTTGAAAGGTCTTTTCCCTAAATGGATCACAAGGTGTCGTTGTAGAGCGGTGTTGCGAAGGAAAACTCTCCCGCAGGTTGGACAGTCGTAGTTCTTCTTGAGTCTGCGAGGCCCCTGGCATTGTTTTGGCTCCTCAAATGGCTTTTCCTGAGAGCTGCTGTGTTCAGGCTCTGGCCGTCTTAAAGTTTCTTCTAAAAAGAGAAAAAAAAAATTGTATTACCACCTCGCGGTTGTATTCCTCCGCCAACCAGTAAGTTTACATCCATATCTGTCTAAAATGTCATCACTTCATCATTTTATCCTGTTAGACATTTGTGTGAAATTGTCAAAATTAGCATATGAATTCTTGAGTTATGGTCAAAAACATGTTTTATGAGGTCATAGTAACCTTGACCTTTGACCTCCAAAATCTAATCAGTTCATCCTGGGGTCCAAGTTTACATTTGTGCCAAATTTGAAGAAATTCCATCAAGGCGTTCCTGAGATATCACGTTCATGAGAATGGGTCGTATGTACAGACGGACAACCTGAAAACAAAATGCCTCCGGCCACAGCTGTTGCCGGGGGGGGGGGGGGAGGCATGAAAACATAAGGTAGAGTACATATGGTAATGTTTACTAAAGCCAAGTTTACACTACATGACATTCAAAGTCGTCAGATTGCTGTACTGTTCACACTACACAACTTGTTGTCTTGTAATCGTGAGTCTTTAAGTCGTGGTTTTCACATTACAAGATCTTTCACCGGAAGGAATCCCCAATGAGGTCTCCAAACTACGTTTTGTCACGAAAACACACAAGAAATACATTGTAAATGATGTGATACCATACATGAGATACATTGCTGATGTTGTTGTTGTTTGTTGGGTGGTTTCCACACTCTTTTTTTTACTATTTATTCCTCTAGGTGCAACAACAACTTTGCTCTGTGTTGCAAATGCAGCAGATACAGTAAGTTCCTATTGTTACAGGCAACCCCTCCTCCCCCAGGTTTCCCCTCAACCCTGGCAGAATTTAAAACAACATGAAAGACCAAAGTCTTGATTATCATGATAATAAATCTGTAAGAGTTGTATGTGTTCACGAAAAAACACAATACTGTACCACTACGGTCAGACTCACCTGTAGGTGCTGTTCTGTGATCCTGTTCCTGTTGTGTTTCAGGTCTTTCATGGTGATTTACCTCTGGACCCGTCTTGTTGCTCAGGTGCATTGTCTCTGATGTGGTGTTGTGTGGGAGGAGTGTGGGGAGCCCGAGTTCAGAGGATGGTGATGCAGAGGAAGTCCCAGAAGGCCAGGAGGGCTGCTTTGCTGGACAGCTCTCTTTAAAGTGCTCCTGATCCTGTGACCATGAGAGGTTTTAAATTATCACCACGTCTAATTATAGAGTTTAATTTATTGTTGTGGTATTTGAACACAACATATATAGACAACAACAGATCTTCTTATAAAAATAAATCTGCCTTGAAACATTAGTATTATATATTGATTATGCCATTGATACATAATCCGAGGCACAAACAAACGTGAGGATGCAGATGTTTGGTACCAAAGGCTGGATTTACAGCACCACCTACTGATAGTTTACAGTAACTTCCACCCAATTCGGTCACTTTCTTACAGCAAGTGAGGCCAAGTGTTTCTTCTTGTCCACTTTAACTTGGAGGTCGAGGTATCACTTACCGCCGTGCCCCTGAGCAGGGCACTGAAATCAATGCTTGCTCCTGCTGGAGCACCATAGGCCTGGTGGTGGCCCTCTGCTGCGCTCCAGTGGGATGTATTTGGGTTTTTGTCCGACAGGTTGAACGCTGTATGATGACCAACATTCCAGGCAGATGTCTGGAAAATATAAATAAATAAATAAATTATAAAACAACAATGAATGTGATGTAAACAGGCAGAAGGTTCATTTTAACATCTACAGGATGTAATTTCTCTGACCTGACTGTGGTTCTCTGCAGTATGATTCTCTTGGTTGCCAAGGTGATGCTGGGGCCTATTTCCTGTATAAACAAATGACTCACATTCATTATATCATAGCCATTGGTCAAGTGACACAACAATACCTCTTTTATAATACAACTTACAGAGATCATCTTAAGCAAATATTTAAACACAGTCCGCATTTGTCTTGAGTTATATTATAATTAGGACTGTCAATCGATTGAAATACTTAATCGCCATTAATCGCATGATTGTCCACAGTTAGTCCACTTTTTTTCAGTTCAAAATGTACCTTAAAAGGTCAAGTATTTAATACTTTTATCAACATGGGAGTGGGCAAATATGCTTGCTTTATGCAAATGTTTGTATATATTTATTATTGGAAATCAATTAACACAAAACAATGACAAATATTGTCCAGAAACCCTCACAGGTACTGCATTTAGTATAAAAAATATGCTCAAATCATAACATGGCGAACTGCAGCCCAACAGGCAACAACAGCTGTCAGTGTGACAGTGTGCTGACTTGACTACGACTCGCCCCAAACCTGAGCCCCCTACAACCTAAAAATTGCAAGTTGCGTTAATGCGTTAAAGAAATTAGTAGCGTTAAAACAAATTAGCGTTAATGCGTTATTATCGCATTAACTTTGACAGCCCTAATTGTATTGTATAAAAAAATATTTCCATATATAGTGTTTACTTATCTATATTTGTTCATAAATATAATAGTTCAATTTACCTCATGAAATGGCTGCACCATGAAAATGTGGTTTTAGGTCTATAGCATTGTGATGCTAAAGCATAACTACTTTGACCAAAATGTACAGGAACACCACTGGGAAGCTACAGAATGGTATAACAACCTCAAAAAAAAATAATAATAATGGACCCACCCTTTAAATGTTCACATTGTGAAGTGCATGGTCATGGATGATACAATCAATCAACACACCTACCGAGGTCTGGAGGCTCCCTGGTCAGGTCCTCTCCATCTGAATCAGGTGGATCTCTCTGGGGGATCTTCTTCCTGGTCCTCCCCAGCTGTCTGGGTCTGCCCAGCTGCCTGGTGGGCCCCATGGGTTTGGCACTGTGAGTCTTCTTATGGCTGTTGAAGCCTTGCCTGTAGTAGAAACTCTTCCCACACTCGTCACACTGGTACGGCTTCTCTCCTGTGTGAACTCTGAGGTGAACTTTAAGCTCTTCAGCTCTCACATAACATTTACCACAGATGGAGCAGAGGTGAGGCCTCTCTCCAGAGTGCGTCGCATGGTGCGCTCTCAGAGTAGAGTCCTGCTTGAACCTTTTTCCACATATAACGCAGGGGAAAGGTTTCTCTCCTGTGTGATCTCGCATGTGGTTCTCAAGTCCCTTTGAGGTCTGGAAACCTTTATCACACTGGGAGCACCGGTGGAGATTCAGACCCTGGTGACCAGCTTTGTGTTCTTCTAATTTCTGGACATTCATGAATCGTTTGCCACACTGCGTGCAGGAAAACGGTTTCTTTGATTCATGGACTTGTTTCAAGTGTTCTTCTAAAAGTTGTTTCTCTGAAAATTGTGTCCAACACAAATGACAGAAGCAAATTTCCACTGATGATTGAGCCTCTTCAGGTTGAGGGGAACTTTTCTTCAACGCTGCCATGTTGGTGAATTTCCCTATTGGAAGAAAAACAAAGTTAATTTATCCTTAAAGGGACTGCATGTACGTTTTTACGCTTATAAACGTTTTTAATTATTCTTTGTTGCCAATGTGTGAACAGGTTGTAAACTGTGACTTTCTTGACTTACAAAAGTATTGACAAACATATGTGTGATTCATGGCGCAATTCAAATGGGATCAAAAAAATATTTGTCTTTTGCCGTTGACTATCATACATATTTTTTTTGAAATAAGGTCCCATGGGGTCCACCGGAAGGGGAGGGACTTCGCCTCTCTGTATGTGAAAAATGGCCCCTTCAGTTCTCCAGTTCTTCACTACTATCTCTCTCCACAGTTGAACTCTGCCTCACTACACACAGACTTTGGGGCATTCACAACTACCCCCAGATTCACCCTCTTTCACCCGAAGCCATCTGACTTACACCAGATAGACTCTCCTGGACATTACAGACTTAAACACCTCTATTCCACCCTTATATCATCTGGTGTGAAATGTATCTGGCGCAAAATCACTGATTCACCAAACTGAGGTGCTGAAGGATTGTGGTGGAAATAAACAAGTGCTGGATAAAAACAGCTGCCTGTTAAAAAGAGACAATCACAGCAAGAAACTGGAACTTAAAATGAAAAAGGTCATGATAAATACTGGAGACCTCAGTGGTCTCACCTTTATGAACCTTCTGGTGTGTTTTGAGGTTTCCAATCTGAGAAAAACCTCTTCCACACAAAGTGCACTGGTACGGTTTCTTTCCCGAGTGAATAATAAGGTGCCTTCTCAGAGAGGCACTAGTAGGAAACTGCTTTCCACATGTTGAACAAACGGGAGTCTTTGGAGCCCTTCGCTCTTCTTCAGGTCCCACAGCTGCTGCTGCAGGTGCTGGATGGCAGACCCGCTGGTGGACTTTCAAGCTTCGGCTAACTTTAAATGTCTGTCCGCAGTCGTAGCACTTGTGAAGTGGGTGTTTGCAATGTTTCTCTCTCAGATGGTGGTCTCTGGCATACACGCTGTGGAAACCTTTGCTGCAATCTGTGCAGCTGATGAGCTCCTCAGACTCAGTTCTCTTCTGATGTTTCGTGGGTGTTGTTTTCGGAGAATGGTTAGGTTCAGGTTTGGCGGGCATCGCCGTGTGTGAGTCACCAGGTAATGTAACATCAGCAGTCTTACCTGCATGAAACAAAGAGACTGGTAGGTGTACAGAACAACAACAACACCAAAAATGTCGCTCTTTCATTTAAGTTTGAGGGATCCTTTGTGAAAATGAGTTGTCTCTGAAAATTAATTTTAACGCCACTAAATTCTTTAACGCTTGCAATTTTTAGGTTGTAGCGCACTCTATTTTAAAGTGAAGAGCACTGATATGATATGAAACTATAAAACCTAAGGAATCCATTGGTACCAACCATAAATTTTGGCGAGGAAAAACTGGCATGGCCATTTTCAAAGGGGTCCCTTGACCTCTGACCTCAAGATATGTGAATGA
Organism: Sebastiscus albofasciatus; assembly: GCA_916701655.1. Classification (NCBI taxonomy): domain Eukaryota; kingdom Metazoa; phylum Chordata; class Actinopteri; order Perciformes; family Sebastidae; genus Sebastiscus; species Sebastiscus albofasciatus. The sequence continues at coordinate 74,680 of CAKAOI010046356.1, forward strand.
AATGGGTTCTAAGGGTACCCACGAGTCTCCCCTTTACAGACATGCCCACTTTATGATCATCACACGACCTAAATCAACTTACCTGCAGACTTCCTCTCCAAATGTGCCATATCTGAGTCGATCGGGGTCCTGGCAGTGTCCAATCCACCCAAAGCTTCTGTAGTTTCTTCGGCTTCAGCCGACCATCCGTGTATGCTGAGGTGTTCCTTCAGCCTCCTTCCTTCTTCTTTGGTGTGGATTAAAATGTGTCTCTTCAGTCTGTTCAGGACACTGAACGCTGTCCCACAATGGGAGCATGTATGAGCTTTGGCTCCAGAGTGGCTCCTCTGGTGTCGCTGCAGAGCTCTGCTGTTAGATAGTTTCTTACCACACACATGGCAGCAGCAACACCGGTCCATTCTCCTATCCAACTGTTAATCATCAGCTTGATGCACATTAGGAATGACTTCTAAAAAAAACAAAAGAAATTTAGTTTTCAGAATGACATCACGTCTCGTCATTTAAAGGGACTGTTTGTAACTGTTTACACGTATAAATCTACTGGGTCGGTGTCCCATGCGCGCTCGCATGTGGCTACGCTGTTCAGACCGCTCCTGCTCGCCTTCACTCACATAACGCGCGCGTTCTCGCTCCACCTCACGTGCATGTGCGCACACTACACACTGCAGAAGAGTTAGTAGCTCTGAGAATATCTAGTGAATGTACAGTGGACGTTTGTGCAGAAATAAATGCTGCAGCTCCTCCAGGCCAACAGAGGTTTCCCGTGTCTTGTGAAGTGACGGAGCTCCGCAGCGAGAAACGTTATCGTCTACGACCAGGTGCCAGTGTCTTCCCTGTTCCCTCCGGCCGCGGTCGGGCTGAAGCAGGAAAAGCCAACACTAGTATCAGCAGTGATTCATGGTTGTCTGGTCTGCTAACATTACTGCCAAGCAGGTGAATTATAGAATGATATTGTGGTTTTAGCTGACGTGTGTCGCCTCACTGGTGTTGAGCGATGCTCGATCATGTCTATGTAGAGCGAGCACAAGCCCGACGCTGACTTTTGTTGACTTAACGGCCACAGGTGTCGCTGTTAACAAGCAATTCTGAAAGTTACAAATAGTCCCTTTAACAACAAAACTATTTCCACTTACTAGAGCGGCCAGGATCCCATTCTAACGCTTCTCTATGTATACAGTACATCCATGGACCTTTCTCCCTCTAACGCCCCCTGATGCTGATTGGCTGCAACAGTGTTGTAAACCACTTTGTTCCTGCACCAGCTGGAGTCAGTGATTCTAATCCAATACACTTTTTTGACAATTTCAGTGAATATCTCCTGTCTGTTTTTTGTGTGCACTGAAAAAAACAAATGTTCATAAACAGCCCTGGCTCTGTAAAATGGGAAAGTGGCACAACACTCACACAAGACCACAGATGTATAATGAGAAAGGCAGTGGGAGGGTTAAATCTGGCACATGCTAACATTATATCAACACTGCACCTTTAAATTGAAGTCATTCCACCTCTGCAGACCAAACAGCCTGATATTTTAACACCTGACACTCACAGACCTCTAAACATGAAGAGTTAAAGATGCATCTGTAGAGAGGCTAGCTAGGTTCAGGGTTGCCAGATATGAGGGCAGAAATAAGGAATCCAAGCTGTCAAATAGACTTCCCATACATAACAGCTGTCTGCTAACATCTCTAATAGCATTCAATGTCATTTTAAATCTGATTCCCACAATGATTAAAGGTTGAATTGTATTTGCACAGCGCCAGTGAACATGATAAGTTAACGGTGCAGCTCCAGCTGACTGTCTAACAGCTGGCTGACGGCTGGTTAGCATGTAGCACGAGCATGTAGCTGTTTATGGGCACATTTATAATACTCACCTCATTCATAGTGGCTTCAAATCACCATGTTGGCTTTAACTCACATCCCAGAAGCCTAATATCACCGCTGTGCCTGCTCCACGTTGTATCTCATGTCTTTGTATGAGCAGAGATACTGAAACAACCTGCAGCTAGTAGAGGAGGAGGAGGAGGAGGCTGGCTAGGGTTGCCAGATAAGAGGACAGAAATAAGCAATCCAAGCTGTCAAATAGAGTTCCAATAACATCTGTCTGCTAACATCCCTAAAACTCACTCCCCAAACACATCAGAGACTGCAGCAACCTGTCCACATACAAATCACAAATCAAAACTCACCTTTTTAGAATTGCTTTTAATGTGTAATTAATATTGTTTGTTTTATATCTTTTTTATGATGTCCTTGTTTTATGATCTTTTTATCTATGTAAAGTGTCTTTGAGTTTTTAGAAAAGCGCTATATGAATAAAATGTATTATTATTATTATTATTTAAAAACATACAACTTTATTGAATCTGATTCCCACAAGTATTAACAGCTAAATATTTTTATATTTTATAGTTTTTATAAAATAAAAGGTGCATTTGTTTTTTCTTCACAGCAGCAAAATACTTTTAATTGTAATACACACTGTAGGACTGCACTGATATGACATTTTTGTCAAATGTGAGTGTCCATAATTTATGGCTAGTTCTCTATCCATCTATCTATCTACTATCTATCTACTATCTATCTATCTAGACCAGGGGTCAGCAACCTGCGGCTCTTTAGGTCCTCTCCAGTGGCTCACTGTGGATTTTTTTTTTGAAATTAGTGGAAATTAATAACTGTGTTTTGTTTACATTTTCATTTTTATTTATCATGGTTGTAGGTCTATGGTACGACGGTATGACGGAGTATTAGGGCCTCATTGAGGAAAAAATAAATAAATCTGAGATTTCAAGAATAAAGTCATAGTAATTTTACCCGTTATTTTCTTTTTTCTCATGAAGTATATGACTTTATTCTCATAATATTACAACTTTTTTTTGCAAAGTTATGACTTTATTCTCGTAATATTCTTTTTTTCTATTCTGTAAATCTCAGATGTTTTCCCTCAATGTGGCCCTAATACTCCGTAGTACATTTGCACTTTGGCCCTCACTGCATTAGACTTATATACTATATACTTAGTCTATAAACTGTTACCTTCATCACAATGCTCACATGTTTTGCGGCTCCAGACAGATTTTTTTTTTTTGTTGCCTAAAATGGCTCTTTTGATAGTAAAGGTTGCTGACCCCTGATCTAGACAAAGACTCAAACTAAAAACAAATCTACAAAATAAATGATGACAAAGCCAACAGTTTTTCAGATCACCTGTGAGTATTCGAAGGCGTAGACCAAGGTGAACACCATTTTATCTGGAGAATCAAACAGCTGGTTTGTCAATAAGAGAAGATGGGGTGGAAATTGCAGATGTGATGGGAGTGAATCCTTCTGTACTCAATTATTTTGTTTTGTATTTCATTTATATCAGTATTGTAAAGATTTGTTTTCACTTTGACAATGCAGTCTTTTTTTAAAACAGCTAATTGCATCTTCTGTAGTTAAATATTGTAATACAAGATAAAGAATATAAAGAAAATCTAAGGGGGTAAATATTTTCTGACTGCTCACCGCACACACAAGAAATAGCACTTTATTAAGCCATATTTTGGCAAAAATATGAGAATTTGTTTGAAATATACTCAGCTGCAGAACAACCATCTTTCAAGACTGGATGAGGGTTTGATACGAACACTTTTTTGGCTGGATTTAAAATTAGTTAGGCATCCATATATGATTGGTGGAGTTTTGGTGCAGTATGTTCTGCTATGATAAGCAGGTCACTAAGCTGATTGTGGAGAATCCATATTACTGTAAAGATACATCATTTTGAATGAAGAAAAAACAGACATATTTCTTAAAAATGTCTGTATTCCATCGACATGGATTTTAAAATAACAAGGATATTGTGCATATTTTTTTAACATTAAGTATAAGTATTTGGCATGCATGATACAAAGGCACTCAAATTGTACAGATGGGCTACTAGGGATGAGTAAACATGAACACATGGGTACAAAACATGATTACAAGAAAAATGAAAAGGTAAGGTTCCAAATTATATTTGGCAAACCCACACGACGCTGTAGCGCATATTTTCAGACACGGTAATCGTCTCTACTGTAGGTGGGAAGAATGGAAGGAAGAAGAGCAGGAAAGAAGCGCAATTTACTGTAATATCTTCAAACACAACAAAAAATTCATCAATAGATCGACTGTTAGATGTCCAGCCTGGCCTGCTGCTTCGGTCTACCGAGCTGTCTAGTTGGGCCGATGCGTTTTCCAGCATGTGTGCGCTGATGCTGCCGCAGACCCTGACGGTAAATGAAGCTCTTCCCACACTCTCCACACTCGTAGGGTCTCTCTCCGGTGTGAAGCCTGTGGTGCACCTTCAGTTCCTCGGCTCTGGAGTAGCCTTTCCCACAGACACTACACATGAAAGGTCTCTCTTTAATGTGGGTCTGGTAATGTGCCGTTAGGTAGGAGTTTATTCGAAACGTCTTCCCACAGATGAGACATGCGAACGGCCTCTCCCCGGTGTGCTGCATCTCATGCAGCTTGAGAGAGGAAGCCGTGTGGAAACCTCTGCCGCACTGAGAGCAGAGGAACGGTTTCTCCCCAGTATGGATGCGCTGGTGAATTTGGATGTAGCTTTCATTGATGAATCTCTTGCCACAGTCGGGACACGAGTAGGGCTTCGCCTTGATGTGGGTTTTCATATGTTCTTCCAGCTTTTCTTTGTCATTGAACTTTATGCCACAGCGGCGGCAGATGAGAAGCTGCGACGCACTCTGCTCAACTGCGTCTGATTCACCAGCGGTTTCCGTGTGCGTGGTGATGTGGTGTGCTTGTAAAGCTGCATGATTCTCACATTCTTGTCCACATTCCAGGCAACGGAGGGATGATCTGATCCTGGACTCCCCTGGCAGAGTCTTCAAGTATTCGGAGAGTTCTGACGCTATGGGATTCACCTCGTCGTCAAAATCCACAGCGCCCTTACGACCTTCACAGACACAAAGAGAGACATATCATGTTTTGCTATTCAAGTATAACACTCTTTGCATTGTTTAGGACTTCAGTTTTACTTCACTCATGGTTTACATTGAGCCAGGCAGGTATATATTACTGTACTGAAATCAATTTTGTTTTTCCAAGTTGACTTTGGCCCTGTTCAGACCTGGCATCAACATATTTATTTAGTTATTCCTTAAAGAACCAATGTGTAACATTTAGGGGGTGCATTGCTGCCTGCTGTCAGTGATGTGTCAGTGTTTTTGTTCCGATGCTTTGCACGGAACTGACATCTGCCCGCCCACCCACTCGCTCTCATCCAGGGCTCTCTGAAGCTCTGTAGCCCACTGTCTCCTGGCAAAGGGGGCGCTGTCGGAGGCATGGAGTTCTCCAGTAGACAATAAAATTAATTTACGAACATGTTGGATATTACTACTGACATTCCTGTAATATCACATCGCAACATCTGCTGTATCAGCCGTGTTTACTACGTGTTTATTTGCATATAGAGCGGGGAAGTGAGATCGGATCACAAGTGGTCACTGGAGATGCATTCTAATGCCTGATGTGAACAGACGTACTTAAAGCTGTCCACTTGTGATCTGATCACTCAGGGTGCATGTCAATGCCAGGTCAGATTCTTCAAATATGATATGTATTGCTCTGCCTTCCTTTTCCATCACACAGTTAGGTAATTTGGAGACGGGACAAGATTTGAAAAATTCTGTAGACAGCCATGCTGGTCTTTCTGCATTGCTCTGTGTACGATGATGCAGTAGGAAAAAGGGCAATTATTCAACTGGCAACTTGAGGCTTGAATTAGGGCCTGAATGAATCTAGGCACTCATACTGTACTGTAACAGCTCTCACCTAAGTGGACTTTGAAGTGTGTCTTGAGATTTCCCTTCTGGTTGAAACCCCGACCACAGATGGAGCAGCAGTAAGGTTTCTCTCCGGTGTGTATCAGCCCGTGCCTCTCTAGTTTGTAGGCATGAGGGAATTCTTTGCCACACACTGTGCAGTGGTACTCCATCTTCTCTTTGGGCTTCTTCAGGAGCTCAGGAGGGATTTCTATTGGAACACGGACCATCTTTCTGCCAGGGCGCTTTTTCCCTATGTGGGGACAGTGAGATTACAACGTTAGGCTGTTAATTTAATGCTTACAGCTAACCCTAACCCAGTTTATAGACTTATCAAAGCCCAATCACATACATACATACATACATACCAACCATTTCCTGTGTTAATAGTCTTAATTTGCTTGTTGCAGTAACTCTTGTCAACGTGCTTAACACTCACTCACAAACTCAAACTTTGTCACATATAATAAAGGAAAATAATAACAGCAGCATTATAGATCTGCAGATGTGGACATCAAAGAGTATAGAAGCAAAAAGATGGAACTCTGGTGCTTTTTTGACAACAGCTGCTAGATGGCGCTGCGGTAGCGCTGCTGCCTTTTTGGACTGTAAATGCCAATGAGTCCATCGCCATGGATGTATAAAGAGACGTCTTTATGCTGATGTTGCAATGCATGTTACAGCGGCAGTTTATTATTTTTCATAGCTGATGTTTTCTTTGTGTGCACGCACAAGTTTTAAGGTTTTAAATGAACTAATTAAAAAAGATTTTTTTTTTTTTTCATCACCATTTTTTTAGGAAACACCTGTGACCCACTTTTGTAGATGGTACACATCGGCATGTCTTCCGGTAGGTGAAACAGGGTGGACTGGAACTGCAACTAGTGATGATCATCAGAGACGCTTTGTGTTCTTGTTCTGCAATCTATCTTGATGAATGCTTCATAGAACACTGGAAAAAGTCCAAAATCTATACTTATAGGCAGGTGTACATTAAAATAACAGTTCCTGTCAACGATGTATCTACTGTATCCATCACAGCACCAGGGTTTATTTAACTGTAAGCAGCCATGCAGAAGCACTTTAACTATGCCCTACATTACCAGTTAACACACTGGTGAAACTGAGATAGCCATGGGGTAACATGGTATAGGATAACTTAAGACAATTCAAAACACATCCACCCTTTCTTTCCTTTGGCAAACCAAAGATCATGTCCAAGGATTAGCTGCAGCTGCACAACCACGCTGGATATAAATTCTTGGACCATTTTATTTGCACTTACCAGCAGAAACAGCAGATAGTTTGGTATCTTTCCTTCTTTTGTAAGACCGCTTTGCTGGGGAGAAAGGGAAAAAAAGGTTATTGCTTTAGTCTAAAACATAAAACTGATGTTAAACTGTCGTATGAAAATGGGTTGGGTATCGAGAACTGGTTCAAAATTAGATTCATATTTTTTGTGAATTTGTTAGGAAGTGTCTTTCTCAAATCAGCTCCTCAGTCTCTGAAAATAAAGTTTGTAGTAGACCTACTAATACTAAAAGAACTAGACATATTTTAGTTTTCTTGATCAAATAATATGCAATGAATCAGAATCAATGGATTCAGAGTCAACATAATCAATACGATACCCAACCGTATATTTTCTTCTTCTTCTTACCAGCAACCCGGCGGACAGTTTTGGAGGTTAATTCTTCTGATTCCACGATGATTGGAACATTTCTCTTTCTTCGGGTGCGCCTTGACACTATAAGATAAAAAGACTTATTATAAGGAAAGAATAACATGCAAAATGATCATTTCAGAAGCATAAACATAAATTTAATGCACATAAAAATCACTCACTTCCTGGCTCTGCCTCGAGGTCTTCACCAGACAACACTGGAGCTTTTGAAATCTTTCTTCTGCCCCGTCGTTTTACTTTGTAACAAAAGAAAAGGCAGCAGAACGTATTCCCATGTGGAAAGAAACAGTTATTATATCAACAATCCACCCAACTCTTATTATGACACCTCTGAAGTCTCCACATGTGCTACTTAAAGGAACAGTGTGTAACATTTAGTGGGATCTATTGGCAGAAATAGAATACTATATTAATAAGTATGTTTTCTTTAGTGATAATAAGAATCGTTGTGTTTTCGTTAGCTTAGAATGAGCCCTTCATATCTACATAGGGAGCAGGTCCTCTTAGCGGAGTCCACCATGTTGCACCACCATGTTTCTACAGTAGCCCAGAACGAACAAACCAAACTCCGTTAACTTTTCCTGCTTGGGCCGGAGTCGATAATGTTACTCGCTGCCATCACCGCCACTCTCTTGCTCTTGCTTCACCACTCACTTCTCACATACACACTCTACGCACTGGCTCTGCTCCAACTGGCTCTAAACAGGGCCATTCATGTTAACGCCAGATCCTACACACTGGACCTTTAAGGTCCAGTGTGTAGGATATATGAATATTATATTCCATTTCTGTTAATACATCCTGAAAAGCTTCACACTGTTCCTTTAAATCAATATTGAGAATGTGTATAATAATAATAAAGATCATCTCATCTTTCCAGCACTTCACTCACCAGGACTTGCAGGAACTTCCTTCTCCGTGTCTGAGACGTCCAGTGACACCACTGTTATTTCTGGAACCTTCTTCTTTCTTCTGTGTCTCTTTCCTGGTAACATTGTGTGCAAAAGATAATGATGAGTCATAACTATTATTTACAACCTGTACGCTTTTCATTGTTCGTTTGACTTGCGTTTACCACGATATAAGGTCGAGACAGCTGCCATCTTTACTACTCTCTCTTTTTCCTCCCCTTCTTCCCTTTCTTCATCTTCCCCCACAGACACAACTTCCATGATGAGCGTTGGACTACTGCTGTCTCTCTGGTTTTGGCCTTGCAGCTGAGACTCGGACAGGACGACACCCTGTGATCATAATCATTAGAAACCATCAGAAACACACCGTCACCCAGGGAGGGTGTATCCCATGTTTTTGTGTCTGAGTGACAAATGGGGACAACAATTTTTGAAATTAGTTCGGTATTGAGGGAGAACGCTGCAGTGATCATATCGGGCAATTCCGTCCACTAAAAGCGTTTGTTTTCGCCACTGACAGGCTCAGATTGTTATCATAAGTGTCCAACAACATTATGGAAATGACCCTACAGAGAAATAACGGTGGAAATGTGAGTGAGAGTGGAGAGAGGAGTGTTGGCGTTGTCAGAGTTTGTTGTGTTGGCGTACAGAAAGTGTAGCTTAGTGATATCTAAAAGATTTTCAGTGTCATGGCTGAATATTTATCTGATTTGCACAATGTGGGTGTGACACAAGATTTCACAACGAGACTTCTCAGAGCGAGACACACACATTAACAAACAGACCGGATCAAGCGGAAGGTAAAAAAAAAACCCCAAAAAAAACATTTTGTTTCTCTGTTGTTTCTCCCATAATGTTGTCAGACACTTATAATAACAATCTGAGCCTGTCAGTGGCAGAAACAAACACTTTTAGTGGACGTACACTGATGGTGCGGAATTGCCCGATATGATCACAATGCAGCCCGTTTAGCAGCAGCCTGTTACAGCGTTATCCCTCAATACTGGACCAATTTCAAAAATTGTTGTCCCCATTAGTCACTTAGACACGAAAACATGGGGAAATAGGATCCAGGTTGAAAAATACCGAAGCAGGGTAAAGATAAAATGCATTTTTATAGTAGTAGTCATAGAATATAATCCAAACTATTCTGTGGCAGTGAAGTCATTTTTCCTTTTTGCCTATTTATCTACCCTACAGGGAGACCATAGACTGTGTATAAGAAGTGGACGTAGTCACCGACCAACGAAAACACGGACAACTCCCAGACCGGACAACGCCATGGTAGCGACCTGTCAATCACAAGGTATTTCTTGTCTCATTTGTGGTCTGATAAACAGCAAATTCATCTAAATATGGTTTTAATCTAAACTGGGTTGAAAAACAATGCAATCTGGTTGCCATGGTAATGAATTACGTCTGACTATTCACCACACCCCCATTCTCTGTTTGAGAAAGAACGTTAACCAAAAAAACAGGAAGTAAAACTGGCTTTAAGTTGGGCATACACTGTACGCTTTTAGAAATGTTGTTGAGTAATTCCTACTCTTACTGTACGAGTAGATCGTTCACGATGTAAAGCCAAAGCTCATGATTTATGTGCTCACACTGTACGATCCGTTGGCCGCTGTGGACCATTTTGGCTGTTGACAGTTGTCAATAAAGATTCGTCTGAAAGCTCCCTGGCAGGTAAAGCTTGTTTGCTAATAGAGGTCTGTACGGGTCATAATGCTAGCAAGGCAGAAACGTGTTGCCTTGATCATCTGTGCCATCCTGTCTATTGAAACATCTAAAGACAAGAGGCGCCGGCGTATATGGACTTGCAGGTGACTAGGAAGACGTGGACAGTATGGCTTGTCCATTTTGCAGAGAGAACTGGAGGCAAGCTAGCTACGCTTTACTATATCTGTATCTTGATAGCTATGCTCTGATTACTGTAAAAAAAACCAAAAAAAAAACTAGAAAAAAGGCACCGACGGGAGGAAACGGCCCGAGGCTCTGCTTCAACTGTGCGAGAGCCTTTGGAGTTAACCGGTCCTCGGTCCCCCCTGTACACTGCACGGCAAACAATGCCCAATAAAGCTGAAATTTGGTCCGACTCTAAAATAAGAAATTCGGGCCAAGAAACTATACACGAACTATAAAATCATACAGTGCATGCCCAGCTTTAGCAGATTTCAAACCCTCCTTCATCCCCAAACAAAGCACTACTTTTAGCAGGCACCCTCTGCATGGACATCAGTCAAAAATAAAATTTGGGGAACACCTATGACAGTTAATTTAACAAGTGGATTATAATTCTGGTGTACAATAATACCCTTTGTTTTCCAAGACATTTTCATATAGTCATTTCTAGCTTTCATTTTCTCAAATTGGAGAAGTTGCATTGCAAAATTCCATTTCCGTTCAGGTTTTGCAAGGCGCATGTTAAATCAACTTTATTGTCATTCTAGAGCTTATATATGTGGTACTGTTCAATTGTATTATATTATATATAATCAGAGGTTTCAAGAGACTTGAAGGGGCCAGCCCTTATCTCTGCCTTTGTAAGACAAATTACCTTGCTAGGCTGAGGACTTTCTCTGCAATCAGAGCCTCTGTCAGGACTGTCTCCTGTAAAAAACAAGACAGTTAGCTCAGTTTCAAGAGATACCGAACATGACAAGTGATATTCAAAACTGTAGTTAATTCAGGCATTCAGGCCTAACAGAAATGGCTGCATTCTACATTAAAAATAAAGGCAGTACTAATGTTGTGAGTCATAAATAAACTGCAAATGTGAACAAATGATGAACAGAACAAAAAACAAAATAACTAAGGCTCTGTACAATGGAGTTTTCATGAATTTAAAAGGGTCTTGTTTTGGAAATAATTAAATATATGTGGTTGCCAAATGGCTACTTAAAAGGTGCTTTACCAAAATAAACTCATGTGGGAAACTGAAACAACAAGCCGTGCTGTTATGAATCACTTACCTGCATCCCATTCAACCACTTCTCCATCAGAGTTGATTAAACCACTAATTTCTTCATCTTGTTCCTCTTGTTCCGCCTCCTCCTCCTCCTCCTCCTCCTCCCCTGCCTGCAGTCTGACAGTCAAATGTAGCGTTTGGTCCTCTAAGTTTGCAGATGCCATCTTGAGTCCATGAGACATCAGGGCCGCACGTTCAGGTGAATCCTGAATACAGAACACAGTGTGAAAACAAGGCATTCATTTTCTGCAGAGAAGTAGTGACACCCGATTTGGACATTTCTCTCATTTGGCTGGAATGCATAGAGATAAAGAAAAAAAAAGAAAAAATCTCAAACCCAACTTTGTTTGATACTTAAATTAAACTAAAATGTACAATTTTATTATTTCATAAAAAGGGCCTCATGCAAGAACATTTTCGGATTCTTATCCTAAACCTCTCTTACTTTTTTCACTGTGAGGATTGTTCGTACAAGTCGGATTCACCAAATTCTCTTAACAGTCAAAAACATTAATGGAGGAGGCCCAAGTCCCTGAGATGTGATCAGTATTATAATCAACGTTCCTAAAATTGCCATGAAAAGCTACCTGTTCCGCTCCATTTGTGGACAAGTTTGAAGTCTGAAACCGGCAGACGAAAGCATAACGCATTTAGCAATGTCAGTAGTGGTATTAGAGGTTGTTTGGAATATTTTCGAAACATTTATTTAACAAATAAGCAAACTGATGTTGACCATATGAAGCCACTAATACATGAGAGAGATTATTCTTTTTGTATTACTAATGTTTGCATAATGTTATATCACAAATTTCTACCAAAACATATATATAAATGTACATACTGTTTGGTAAGGTGCTGATCTTTTGGTCTCTTCTGCTTCTGTTGTGAAAGATGTGCTTTGACTGTATCCCTCATCCCCTGCATGTGTTCTCTGATGGGATTTCATGCTCCGTTTATGGCTGGGTGTTGTCTCGCTTACAGGGCAGGAGAAGGGTTTCTCTCCTGTGTTATTGCACTGATGCACAGTCACATTTCCACGTATACAGGAAATCTTAGGTTTCTCATCCGAGTCCATGAGCATGTGTCTCTGCCGCCCCTCTCTGGCAGATGAGCTCTGCCCGTAGAGAGCGGGGCCTGCAGACTCCTCTGAACATCTCTCCACCAAATACACTCCCTGCTGTCTCTTTACTTCGTATGAAATGGAGCTCTCCAGGTTGGGATGACTAGAGTGCATGGAAGTATCCTCCTTTTCTCCCTCTGAGCTGAAGCTCTCATCTGCGTTTAACATTACAAACCAAAACAACAATGTGAAAAACCATCATCGAGTAATTTCTGTGTATGTCATCTAGTAAGGTGATGCGGATATTTAAGATTTTCCACTCACGATTTTCACTCACAGTCCAGCCTTCCTCTTCCTCTTTGATAATTACTTGAATCTCCGGTGTCTCACAATTATAGTCGGGGCTTGCTGGTGCTTTTTTTGAATCATGACATGGCGAATTCTGGTCATCGTAGTTTTCATTTAGACTCAGTGACAATGGATCTTGGAGTTCAGGATCCTATTAAGACATAAAGACAGAGACACGCTCAGTGATCAATGAATGCAAGGCATACAGTAACAAACCTCAGAAACCTTTAAGTTTACTGCAGCTGTAATTAAGGGAAAATACTATACAATAATACAAAATTCCTCCGGCAGAAATAATTCTGAAAGCTGTTTAAACACATTTTGCATTCATTTTCTGAATATACAAATACAGTGAAAATAAAACCAAACTCTTCTGAACTTCATCAGACATCCATCAATCCAGTTTTTTGTTTTTTTTTACTGTAAATCAAAATGTGTATTAATTAAAACAATACCAAATCATTCAGACAACTTATAAAAATTACATTAATTATCAGCAAACTGGATTTAGTACAGTAAATGCTATTTGAAACACTAAATACTATTTACAAGCATGCAGAAACACTACTAATAGACTGTAATGTAAGCTGTTCTCAGTTCCTTTTAAGTAAAATTAGATATATCACCATGTAAAAGCGAAAAATATACTTTAAGTATCAAAAGTACAGAGGGCAAAATTACAGTTATATATTACATGATTAGATTATTATCGGTGCATTTATATATTTGCATCATTTTAAATGTTGCAGCTAGTCAAGGTGGAGCTGTTCATTACTTTATATAATGTTGGATAGTTTAATCTATAATCATGCATCATATTTTATAAATGTATTATAGGTTTTGGATGTAAAATCTGAATCTGCAAAGTATGCAGTTAAGGGTACAACAGATATGTTTAATAAAAATAAAAAAGTAACATTACATGTAAATACTCCAGGAAAGTACAAGTACCATAAAATTGTACTGAGTGTTGAGCAAATGTACCCCTCCACTGCTGAACAAAGATTTCTAAATTCTGTATACACCGATCAGCCATGACATTAGGTCAGCAGCTACGCAGCCCCATATGCAACAAACTGCGATGCACTGTGTGTTCGGACACCTTGGTTTGAGAAAAGGTCAGGTTGGTGTTTGGGCCCATAAAATGCTTCATAAATTTTATTAAATCCCATTATTGAGTAATTATTTTTTGTCAACACATCACTGGGTGCGAGCTGCCCAGCCTGCAAGAGCTGTACACCCAGCGGTGCCTCAGGAAGTCCCTGAGGGTCATTAAAGACAACACACACCCCCACAACAGCCTGTTCTCCATCCTGCCCTCTGGTAGAAGATACAGGACCCCCAGGACTCTACATCAGACTGAGGAACAGTTTTTCCCCCAGGCCATCAGACCTTTAAATAGATAATTCATATGACACCTTCTCACACAAAAAGTACCTCAATCATGTATCTTATTCTGTATATACTGTATATGTTCTTAATGTATATATTCTTAATATCCCTTGTACAAAGTATTTATTATATATATGTACATTCATACTTCCTGATATGTATATGTTCTTAATGTATATGTTCTTAATATGCCTGTTTATGTTCTTAATGCATATGTTCTTAATTAACCTGTTTATGTTCTGAATGTATATGTTCTTAATATGTCTGTATATGTTCTTAATATGCCTTGTACAAAGTATTTCTTATATATGTACAGTACATTCATAATTCCTGATATGTATATGTTCTTAATATGCCTTGTACAAAGTATTTCCTTTTAGAATTGTAATATAACTTAATATTTTTAATGGAGCTTCCCAGCAAAAAGCATTTCATACGATTGTACTTGTATGTGACAATAAACATCTTGAATCAAGATGGGTAATAACACTATATATATACATATATATATATATATATATATATATATATATAAAAATATATATATACACATATATTTATTTATATATATATATTCAATGTTTGATATATATATATATATATATTTATCAAACATTGCATATATATAAATAAATATATATCAAAAATTACACTGCACATTTTAACATAAATCCAAAAATGTCATTGCTGGGACTTAAAAATGCCCGTATAGTTGCAGAAACACATATTAATAAGATTTATTAGGAGTTTTGTGCACTCAAGAGACTGACAATAATACAGCAGGCAATACAGTAAATAAACTTATGTTATGCATAATATATGTTTTGTTACGCTAGCCAGCATTATTATTGACACAGTGAGTTATGTATGATGTTTTCTTCACCAACTCTTGGGACATCTAACAAGCCTGAGAGTCTGAAGAAGTGCATCAATCATCTCCCTAGATAACTTTGACATGTTACTGAATAATAACAAACGTCACCAGCTAACTAGCTAGCAAACAAGCTATTCTGACACAATCAGAAGCTATTGTTTAATTTAGGGGCGACATGAGATTAATATATAAACCAATGTTTACCTCAGTCGACCCACACATAACAGTTACTTCTGATTCATCCTCATACACTAGGTTAACCAGCTGCATCCACCATCCACCTATACTAGCTAGTTACCTACAACAGTGCAGTTACATCCAGCAAAGAGGCAGTTAGCTGCACAATAACAGCAGAGAAGTTGTCCACGTTACCTCAAACATAATGCGATGTGGTCGCCGGGGTTGAAGGATGTCATATGAAAACCAGGGTGAAGAGTAAGTGGAGCTAAGTTGCTGCGTTAGTGAGGATGACAGCAGCCCGTCATCAACTAGCCTGCTGCTGTCTGAACTAGCCTGCTGCTAGCTGGTTGCGACACCACTTCTTCTTCGTGGGTTTTTTGTTGTAACAGAGGTTGTCATCCGTGGTGGTGGCAGGTCGGAGTCTGGAAGGCTCATACTGACACCTACTGGACGGTACTGAGTGTGACATGTAAATATACTGTATTTATATACAGTATATTTACATACTAATATGAATTTATTAATATACATACATATAATAATACTAATAATACTAATAATATAATTATATAATTATATAATAATAATATATATATATTAAAGGGACTATTTGTAACTTTCAGAATTGCTTCTTAACAGCGACACCTGTGGCCGTGAAATCAACTAAAGTCAGCGTCGGGCTCGCGCTTGTTCGCTCTAAATATACCTGAACGAGCATCGCTCAAAACAGCGAGGCGACACATGTCAGCTAAAGCCACAATACTCTATATTTCAGCTGCTTGGCAGTAATGTTAGCTGACCAGACGAAGGTCTCTCCATGAATCAGTGCTGATCCTAGTGTTGGCTTTTCCTGCCTCAGCGCAGGCTGATGCAGCGGGGCTCTGCAGCATGTCTTCCTGCTCTCTCCGCCCGCAGCCGGAGAGAGCAGGAAGACACTGGCACCCGGTAGGTAACGAGACAACAACGTAACTCGTTGCAGAGCGCCGTCACTTCACAGGACACGGGAAACCTCTGTTGGTCTGGAGGAGCTGCAGCATTTATTTCTGCCCAAACGTCCACAGTATATTCACTAGATATTCTCAGAGCTAAACTAACTCTTCTGCAGTGTGGAGTGAGCACGCCTTCACGTCTAGAGATGGAGCGAGCTGAGCGAGAAGGCGCGCTGTCTGATTGAAGGCAAGCAGGCAGAGGAGGAGAGGCAGCGGCCACACGCGAACGCGCATATGCGAGCTCGCATGTGTGCCGACCCGCTACATTTATACGCTTAAAAAGTTACAAACAGTCCCTTTAATATAAATTTGTATTTATATTTTGTTTAACTGCAATGTCTTTCTATTTTATCTTAACTTAACTTTACTTATCTGTATATACTGCAAAAAAAAATAAATAGGTAAAGTTTAACTTAAAAATACCAAAAGAAATGTGATTTTGATTTTATAAATTATATACAGTTAAAGGGACTGTTTGTAAGAATCAGAAATTGGTTGTAACAGTGACAGAATTGCCAAATTGTGATGGCTAGACGACTGGGTCAGAGCATCTACAAAACCGCAGATCTTGTGGGATGTTCCCGGTCTGCAGTGGTCAGGACCTACCAAAAGTGGTCCAAGGAAGGAAAACCAATGAACCGGCAACAGGGTCAGACCCAAGGCTCATTGATGCACGTGGTGAGCGAAGGCTGGCCCGTGTTGTCTGATCCAATAGAAGAGCTACTGTAGTTCAAATAACTGAAAAAGTTAATGCTGATTTCGATAAAAAGGTGTCCGTACACACAAAGCATCCCAGTTTGTTGTGTATGGGGCTGCGTA
>CAKAOI010046357.1:0-129659 GCA_916701655.1 Sebastiscus albofasciatus
TATATATACTTTGCACATTCTTCTGTGTACCTTTCTGGGGGTTCTGGCCAGATTGTCAGGGTCAAGCAGGTAGATGTGATCCCTGGCTCCCAACAGAAGTCGCCCTCTCTCCTCATCCAGCAGCAGCGAGTGGGAGTGGAGGCCATCGGAGGGGCCCATAAACAGAGACACGCTGCCGGCTTGCAGCAGTTCTGGCACAGAGAGAGCGACAGACAGACATAGAGAGACAAACAAAGATTTTAATAAATCCCTGCAGAACAGTGGACACATGGAGCTTACATTTAAAAATGCACCATCTAGAATTGAATTACATTACGTTGGAAAAATTATTTCAGCAGGATTACGCTGTCAAGTTCACTCATACCAAAATCCCAAAGACAAGCACTGGGTTTCCTCTTCTAGAGAAAAAAACGTGTCTTGGCTTGACTTGAAACTAATCCTCTGTGGTTTAACACCTCAGCTGCACATGCTGATAGAGATGAGATACAGTAGCAGGAGAATACAACAACACACGACTTTAGTGGATGCATTATCAGATTATCTTCCTCAGGAGTATTTTCATCGCTACTTCATTAACCATCTCAGGTTAAAAGCAGCTGTTTAAAAAGAAAGGTGGCGCCTCTATTATTCTAAGACTACCTGTCTCTCTACCAGCACTTTCCTGACTAGACCTCAGACCGCAGATGACATCTTCATTAACATGAGCTTAACATCTTCATATGACACTATGAGATAAGATCATGATAATAGCAGGTGGAATATCTGTTGCTCATCAATTAGATGATGGTATAGTTGACTTGTATGTGATTTATAGTGGTAGCAATTTAAATAAGCTGTATATAAAGACTTAAAATATACCGTATATAGGCTGTTTCTGTTACTATCGACTACCAGCTTCCACGGTCCATTTCTGGGAGCTGAACACTGACTCCATTCTCAGCTCAGTACTGTGTCCTTGATCTCCTTGATCTGAGGAAATCTCCTCTATCACCAGGCTCTTTTCACTGTGCCAGTATAGCAACATGCCTTGAATAAACACTGGCTCAATGCGGGGGAATCCTGTGGGAGTCACTCTGAAAGGATTGACATTGTGATTACCCTCTTGGTGTGAAGGATTGGAGAGGTTACCAACCCTCAATATTTGAACTTCTAGGACCCCTCCACACCACGCAATCCTGCTTAATACCTCCTCCTATACACAAGCTCACACACACACAGCACCCCCACATGCTCATATCTCTACACCCCTACACACACATCATGCCTCCAGCAGACTAAACCTCACAGAGAGATTAGGCCTGCTAGCCCTTGGCTAACTCTAATCTGCTCTGTAAACACATAGCACTGTGAGCCCATTGAAACAGCCTGCTTAGTTGTTGATGCTTAGCATAGCGCTCCACACCTTTCTCCAGAGAAGAGCTCTCATCCTCCCTGAACAACTCTTGATTAGCTCCTCTGCTGGAGCTCTGAGGCGCTCTCATCCACACATTTATTTGAGTAAGACACATCACCGTGTCGGCTTGATGCCAACAGCTCTATAATACTATAATGTCTGCTATTGTAGAAGTGCAGACCACCTAACACGGGATGAGTGAGGTAAAGCTTTATATGTAAAAGACACATCTCTTTAAAAGGTACAGTGTGTATGATCTGGCAGCACCTAGTGGTGTGGTTGCAGATTGCAACCAACTGAGTACCCATCTCTTCACCTCGCTCAGAGGCCATCCTTACCATAATAACACTACTTTAAGTGCAACGGAAGTCAGACGGCGGCTGGTGGTACCACAGTTTTGTACTCTGTGGCGTTAACGTTACCGCAGTTTCACAAGCATGTCGGAGAACTATGGTGGCCTTCAAGGTAACGTAAAAACTAGAAAGGCTCTCACTAGAGCCAGTGTTTGGTTTGAGCAACATGGCGGACTCAGTGAAGAGGACCGGCTCCCTTTGTGGATATGAAGGGCTCATTCTAAAGGCCCTGACATCGGCCGTCGGACAGTTTAGGGCCGTCGGTGAGCGTCCGTTGTCCTAGTTTTTTTGGTGTGTCTTGCACAGTCGGCTCTAGTCTGCCCGTGTCGGAGGTTTTTCGGCCGATTCAGCATGTTGAATTGGTGGCGGCGCCCGTCGATGAGAGAAATCACTCTGATTGGCTGTTCACGAATCAGTGCACGAGAAGAGAAACAGAAGTGAGGAAAGCAAGCCAACGAGCAAAGTCAAGAGGAAAAACCCAGAAGGCTTTTTTCATTTTTCATCTACATCTCATCTGACCATTCCAATACACGGCTATTTTCACAACAACATGGCCATCTGGAATGAAGCTAAGTGGTGAGTGAGAGTGGTGTGAAAATGGTCGGCAAACGCCGCTTTATTTCATGTACATATCATAACAACGGCTTGCATATCTGCCGTCCTTGGTCTTCCGGTCACAGACTACTGTGAACTGTTGGTGTGGAGAGTTATTTCCTCTCATGCAGGCGCATAATATCCGTGCTTACTGGTAGTCGGCTGTAGGCTTTGCGGTGTGTTTGAGTGCAACCTGTCGGCCAAAACGAAGGCGGCGTGAGGCAACGCAGCTTGTGGCCTTCGTCACCACTGGTTGTTTGATGTCGGCTTGGTGTGTTCCCAGCTTAAGCTAACAAAAACACAACGATTGTTAGTTTCAGGTGATTATACACTAATGAAAACAGTTATGAAAATTATATTCCATTTCTGCTAATAGATGTTCCTTTAAGATCTATAATACTGTACTATAATGCCTGCTATTGTAGAAGTGCAGACCACCTAACACATGATGAGTAAGTTAATGCTTTATCAGCCACATCGATGCCTTTTGTCTGAAGGTTGAAGTTGATGTAAGAGCATGAAGTGGAAAAGATGCTGTATATGAATCTGCCATATGAGCTGGGAGAACAGTCACATCATTTAAGCATGAGTTAGAACAATACTCATTAAAAGTACCTACTGATCATAGTACTGAGGCGAGGCCGCTGGTTTCATGTTGCATGATCACAGCCTCGGTCTGCCATTATTAATATGCAGCGTAGGATGTTCTGTCCATGGTTTCATAAGACACAGAGTAACGTCACCGCCAGTAATGTTGATAAGAACTCATAAATAAAGAAACCACAACAGATGAGCTCAAGAACAGTCAGATTTATCACTGAAATGTGTTTTGATTTGCTCTGACTAAGCAAATATTTTCACTGAATGGAGGGTCGGTATTGAGCAACTGTTTACAAGAAGGAACATGTTCTATTATCTTTACTGTATGTGAGTGATAAACTGTAGCTTTTGAGTAATACAGGCTAGAAGAGTAAGGATATAATTCATGTAGTGCAACTTAGTCATTTTGGTCTCACATTAAAAACAAAGGCAAAACAACAATCTGAATGTGAAGCATATTAAAAATATTTAAACCAGATGACTTCACTTCTCATTTGGCAGAAGGCCACGATGTCTATGTTGTGACTCTGGAAGGAACTTGAACTTGTGCCTCTAGATTTGTTTTTCAGAGGGAAGTTTAGAGTAGACGGCAGTTGTTTTGGAGGTGTTCACTCAATCAGGGATGATTTCACTTTGATCATTTCACCCTTCACTCATGCTTTCACAGGAGGGGCGATGCGATGTTTGGAGAGTGATCGCTGCTGGGTGGTGTTGCTTTTGAAGAGTGTGCGGTGATGAGATGATGACAAGATGTGTGCATGACGTGTGCACTGGGTTGGAGGTGATTCTGCTTTTGATAGATGGCTTCAGTCATTCTGACACAGCCCAAAATGGGCATTGTTCTACTGTTGTTAATCTAAGGTCCAAAGGAAACCACTAGTCAGATGACCTCTTGAAAGAGCAATAAAGTTTAGTCAGTCGTGCTCATAGTCAAAGCCAAGAGACGCACCCTGGAGTATCAAAAAAAGTTGTCTCAAATATATGCCTATTAAAATGGAATTATATAGGAAATGATGAAGCGCTTTATTTTATCATCTGGTTGGAACAAACATAAAATGAGACAAACTGTAGCGCTAACTACTAGCCTAACTGCTGAGTAAACACTGTCCCTAGCAATCATTATTCCTTCAGCTACTTGCATATATTTATGTTGGACACTCAGTACATACGTGCGTATCTATTTCCAGCCATGGGGTTTTGGAAGCCTTTGACCAGAAGAGAGCTTTTGGAGGTTGAAGTCAGAGTGAGTTTACTTTTAGGTCGCAGTGGGGATTCAATTTTATGGAGCAAGACTGAAGTTCATTTGTGTGGTTCCTCGTAGCCGATACATAGCATGAGGGATGGAGACTTTGAAGTAAAGTCTGCGCTTGAGTTCAGAATGGGTTTTAAGGGGAGCAATAATTCAGCTTTCCCCCGGTGGCACAAAGCAAACAGTTGACGCAAAACTAAACACATGGACGTGGTGCACATTGCCGGGACCGGCTGATATACACACGACAGATTGAACGATGGTCTCCTATGGACCAAGAGCATCAATATGAGATGTATGTGCATGTGACATATAGGACTGGACTGCAACAACACTGTAAGTTAACAGTTGTAACTCACTGCAGTTAAAGGATGCATCAATGAGAGGATTAATAGATTGTGTTTCACAAAAAGTGACCAGGGAACATTCTTGCGCCCATCAAACGTGACAAACAGGGAATTATGAAGTGGGCTAATGGACCAGTAAGTCTGTCTCACTCTACTTTACAGTGTTGTTTCAAAGACCATTTACTTTAACAGTGCAACTGAGTGTACTAATCTCCCTTGTTACTTTTCCTCTTGGCTGTGTGCACAAAGCCACAAGAGAAAAAGAGACAAGTGGAGACACAATTTTACAAGAAGAGAGAAAGTTAGATACTGCCACATAAAAAAGTATGTGGAAAAAGACAAAAGAAATTC
Source organism: Sebastiscus albofasciatus (assembly GCA_916701655.1). Classification (NCBI taxonomy): domain Eukaryota; kingdom Metazoa; phylum Chordata; class Actinopteri; order Perciformes; family Sebastidae; genus Sebastiscus; species Sebastiscus albofasciatus. The sequence goes on from CAKAOI010046357.1 coordinate 4,888, forward strand.
AAAAGAATCTTCAGTATGACTCAATTGAGTCATAAATGTCATGTAACTTTAACAATAACTCCAGCTAGGTGCAAGAGCACTGATGACATAGGTTGTTGGCATGAGATAAAATATCCATAATGACCTCAAATTCTCAACTGTAATACTGAAAGTATAAAAAATGTAGATATGTAACAACAATAAAATGAACAGACAGTATTTCTTACCTCTGTGGCTGAGTTTGACCCTGGGGACAGTTTGTTTGATGCTTGCTCCAAAAGGGAGGATGGCCAACAACATCAATCCCACTAATGGGACCCCTGGATGGGATAGTAGCTTAATCCTCTTCCCTTTGCTGCCATAATTACTGCCAGACATGCAGCGCAGAGCCCCGACCTCATCCAGACTCTGATTACTAGAGTCCCCTCTCTTCATGGTGTGTGGAGTGGTCTTGTTCCGTGCTCAGTCTGTCCTTCTTCTGCAACCCTGGATGGAGACCAGAGTAAAGAGTCAAACTAGGGAGGAGCAATCATAAGTGTGCGTGCGTGTGTGTGCATGAGTGTGTGTCTCATTGCAGGATATGTACACAGGTTTCTGTTGTGAGTATTCAGTCGTTTCACCATGGAGCCCTACAGGCATGTCCCCTCTCTTTACCCGTCCTACATCAGCTGTTGCCCGTCGTCGCCTTCCCTTTTGTGTCGTCTTTAAATCTGTTTGCCCAAAACAAAGGTCACGCTAACAAAACAGTCACATTCTGCCATCTTTCACTCAGCCGAGCCTCTTTCAGTTTCTCTCTCTCTCCTCTGTCTTCTTTTGACTTGGATAACTCATTTAATTCTTCAGCTAAATGATACTTGTCAATAGTTTTAGCATTGGTTGATGAACCTGTCAGCTCCTCCTTTATGTCCTGTAAAAAAAATGGGCCGTGTCCCTTCGGGGACTTCACAGCGCATTAAAGAGGCCTGTAGCACAGACATTAGTTCGCACTCAATGGAAAGTGAGACGTATGAGCGAACAGTCATGGGAACGCTCGCTGGCTTTTCTGGCACTAATAAGCGAGGAGAACTTGAGCGATGTGTACTAATTGAACACGGGACAAAATGAAATCGTCGTGGCAGTAACTGTAAATGTCTTTGTCATGTTCTTTAAGATTTAAACAATGGAAACGTGCAAATGTAACGTTTCAGTCATTTTGCACTGACAAAGATCCAGCTGGGATTGAAAAGTTGTCCATTTAAATCAATTTGTGGTTTGGATACTCTTCTCATTGATGTTTAGGGCTGCACGATTTTGAAAGAAATTCTAATTGTTTATAATTATTATAATTATTATTCTCATTTTCATAAAAAAACATATTAAAATGATTATGGTGTGATTTTCGCAGAAATCTGTACCAAACAAAGATGCTTTCTTAAGTCTGTAGAATATGAGGTGCAGACCAGGAATCTCTCCAGAAGGTATTTTGACACACCTTTCAGCTTTAACAAATATTGCACCTCCTGCAATTTGAAAATTGCAGTAGACCATATTGCAATTTGATAAAATTGGCATTCATTGTGCAGCCCTAATGCTGATTTCCAACAGCCTTGCACGTACATGTGATGTGCATATAACTACACTCTGTTCAAATAAACAAATGTGATCATCACACGGCACAGGATGTTTTGAAGGGCTTGCAACATATGAGTCAGCAGAGAGGATGTTGTTTTCATTGGTAACACTTTACATCAAGAGACAAGTAAGAAATTAATCAGGAACTAAGATCTAACTTACAGCAGAGTAGTCAATAAGATGTGCCTGAATCTAGAAACTATTGCAATGAACCAGTATCCAATGGTTTATAAGTACCTATGAATCTTCATTGTGGTTACTTTCTTAGTTAATTGTTCCTGATTTACTTTAATCAAGTGCTAATCAGCATAATTACACACATATCGGTGGTAGTGTGTTTAGAATGCATCGTTACCTCGTGATAACCTAACCCTTAATTAGAAGAGCTGTGTATGTAGTGCACCACACTACCCAAGTACCAGCCGAGTATGAACAATGTTTTTAAACCTGCATTCCTGCACATTCCACGGCCATCTAGCTACTAATTAACCGAGCAATCGTTGAAGAAATTAATGAATGCATCAAAAGAATGCCTCCCCCTTATTGCTACATCTCCCTCATTACTTTCCTTCCACCCGCATCTCCGATAACACACATCACCCTGTCTTGTGACAACATAAACAACCTAAATTAATAGATCTGATGCGGCAAAACACATTTCTCAAATACTGAGACCGAGCATGTTGCTTCCAGTTGGAAGAGCTGGACATATTAGATAAGAGAAGATCACCTTTTGGGCCAAATGTTGTTTATGCAGCGCCTAGGAAATGATATAAATTGACATTCTGAGGACGTACATTCGTTCACGCCTACGCATACAGATTTGCATTGCATGTTGACAGACAGATGTAAGCTGCAAAAGTACAACTTATTTCACTTCATTTATTTTCCCTGTCCAGTTTTGGCATCTGGTGTTTGAAACTTGAGTTCATTACGGAGTATCAGGGCAGAGTGGCACCCATCCAAGCCCTCCCGTCGCTTTAAACCGGAGAGGATTAGACCCCGATAAACAGACTGCTGTTTACTTAAGATGACAAATTGAGGCACCTTCACACCTTCAGGGTTAGAAATACAGATATGGAGCGCTGTGTGTGTGTGTGATGGATGGGCAATCAGCAAAGAGAGTGAGAAAGTGTGTGAAATCTGTGCGGGTCTCTGCACACTTTGTGAACGACAGCGATAGAGCTGGCGGTGGGGCTCATCCTCCCTACAGTATCTTCAGGGGAGCAGTGACACGATTTCACCCGTGTGAGTTGCGTTCGAGTAATGTATCTCTCTTCACCGCTTGAGTGCCCGAATCTATCAGCAGTACAGGCCTGTGCAGCACCCCTCTCTAGAAGAATACGCCCCAAACAAAGGAGAAAGCTCAAGTGTTAGAAGAGGGGCATTAAAAACTCTCCATCTGTTGAGAAAAGGATGACAACAGGAGATCGTCACGCGATGTAGCAGTGAAGGACATAATATGCATTGCCAGTCAGTCAACACTTTGGAAAGGGTGAATAATAGAGATGGAAAGAGGGATGGAGAAGAAGAGAGAGAGAGGTGCGAAAGAGAAGAAACAGACAGCTTGTGCCACGTGGGTTAAGCTAACACCCCTGTTTCCTGGCGGCTAGAGTCCCTGTTGTCTTTGGCAGTATGGCCGGCACACGGTGCGGGGGGTGATGGGAAACAATCCTGATGGCGATGGTGACAGATTTAAAGCTGGCAGCCAATATGGCGCTGCTGGCTTCTGATCTCGGCCCAACATATAGCATCGTATGGATATCACCTCCTCTAATATACTGGCTTTTCATCAAAGAAATACAGTGTATATGTGTCATAAAACAACCATTCACCAGCAGCCTTTAATTAACAAAATGTATTCTTAAGATGCCATGTAACTAATTAGCCGAACTTTTAAAGGAAACAATATTCCCAGCAGAAGTTGTCAGCGGACATGAGGACGGAGCAGATGGTGAAGAAGTGCTCTGGCCATGGGCATTCTCACACAGAGACCACCCCTAATGAGGCATTTAGCAACACCCAGGTGCCCTGTAGAGTACACTATTATCAAACCCCTCCATCTCCACAGGACACAGTGCATTAGCACGGCTATTTGTCTTTATTCCCCGACCACAGGCACTGACCTGGCAGAACAACATAGGTAATTGTTTCTAGCTCTCAAGACATTGGTTGTTTTTCTTGGCAACAGTCAATCATCTTTTTTTTTTTTTAACCTTGCATTTAAGCAAGCATGTAACTCTCCTGTGAGTCTGTGTGAGTTCATGTCTCAAAGAGAAAATACAGGACAGCCACCGGGCCACACTCTTTGTGTTTTCATTAAACACAGACTATAAAGCATATACAAGCAGCATTAAAGTTGTTCTGCTGCCTATAACTCCAGTTATAGATGGCTGTAAAGAAGGAAACGCAACACTGTTCAAATAGAGACAAACACCGCTCTTTCTCTTTATGTCTGGGCGCTGTAATATACGGCACATTTCATTTCTATAACGAGCTAAAAGACCTCTAGAAACAAAGTCAGCTCTGTCTCCAAAGGCCACTAATAAAAACTAGTAACACTGATCTGAAGGGTTTTCTAACTCCTGCTTAAACTATTTCGCCTTAATAATGTTAACACATCGCACACATGATGCGGCTCTTATAGTGTTTATATGCTGAGAATTAACTGTTGCCAGAGAGCAAGTACTGTAAATATGAAACATGTGATGCTTGCGTCAATGTAAGATTATTATGGAGTTCAAAAACCTCAACATACATACTATTAAACTAAAGCTTTTTGGCAACTTTTTTCTGTTTTTTGTTTCCTCAAGTCATAAAGTAAACATCAAGGGAGCAAGCTGTGATTAATTTTAGATTTTAACCTCCAACATTACCCCAACTTATTTGAGTGAAGCACCGTATCTATCACCACAGCATGTGTAATCTCTTGGGAAATTACATATCACTCCAAGAAATGAATGCAAAATAATTTGCCGAAATATCCCCTTACACACATCTTATCATCCGAACACGGTGATACAGACAGAGATGGGCTTTGAAGTTGAAAACGCGGCAGTAAATTAGTCCTAAATAATGAATGATAGTACGAAACATGTTAGGTAAGGTTATCTAATGCCTCTCCAAGGACCAGAACGAGGATCATTTGATCCCTTGCCATTAGGAAAGTCTGTATTTCCTGCAGCCATTTACCTGCTAATAAATCCTATAAATCAGAAATCCACAAGCTGTTTGATTACAGACAAGTAAACACCTCCGACAGATAAGAGTTTATGTGAGGATTTCTCCGAGTGAATAATTCTGGCCCTGTTCTGCATCACATAAACACATTCACAACACCACGCTAAAAATAACAGACATCTCATGACAACCACACTTTGCTTGAAACGTCTAGGCATGAAATCAGTGAATGGTAATAATGCCCAGACGAGACAACATTCCAGTTAAATTCCTTCCGTTTTGGCGGTGAGGAGTGTGTCTGTGGAGAAAAACCTAAGGAGATGGATAAAATTCCAACCCTGAGGTCCTGTCTGTCCACATTTGTGTCCCTCTCTAAGCTGTTATCTGGTAAGAGAATACTCTGGGCCACCGCTGGTATGGTAACCAAAGACGCATAATAGTGCTTGTACTGCCTTTGTTAAGGACTCGCTTTACGTTTAACGTTGCCGTTTAATCATCCAATCTTTGCCAGTGTATAGAAGACAGAGTTCACAGCTCCGAGACGGTGCCAGCTCAGATCCTGATGGTGAATGGAAAGGTGGGAGAGCGGTGAGGCGGGAAGTGATACTGGATCTGTGGTTTAACTCCTTTCAATAGAGAGGATGGAAACGGAAAAAACACAAAGTGGAAACAAAGTTGAAGGGCTATTCAAAACAGAAAAGCAACCATGTAACTGAGACAACGGCATACACATAAACATACCGATACCGCTTTGACAACAAAACAAGTAACTCTACACGTGCTGAACGGGGCATGACCCTGACGTGCAACTCTGAATGTGTATGAGTTGTCTGCCTGTATGAACATATGTGCGCACGTAAGCTAATACCATCCTTAGGTAGGCAAATGGGAGCCACAGGGCATGAAAACAATGACTGGCAGTTTGTAAGTGCTCTCACTCGTCTCCTGATGGCCTGAGGACACAAGGGTACACCCATGTATGCTATGCAACAACTCCTCTCAAGAGCATTACTGTCTTCTGCTAATGTGGGAAGCAACTCTATTGTTCTCTCTCAGTGCTGGGAAGGTTTTTGTTATCCACACCAGCTCCAGTATAGTCCAGTGCAGGCGGAGGAAACACGGAGGCTACAGAGCTGCAGGGCGGGCTAACCTCGCCGGGCTGTCTGTCTGCAAGTCATTGGCACGTAGCTGTTATAGACTCTCTAAACATACTAACATCTCCGCTGCAGTAAAGGTGTCCTAGCTGCTTTGTCTGAAGGATTCTGGAAACATGACCATATAAGGCTGGGCTAGTGTGCAGCACGGCTATACAAGTATGTTTTAATAACACTTTCCACCCGAAACCCGTTGAGTTTTGAGAAAGGATTCTTTCAGTTTTTTGGTTTTCATCACCGTGCAGGAGAAAGCCTCCGCATGAACGGCATGATGTTGTCACAGAGCGCAGGAATGGTGCTGCAGGCCATTCAAAACACAGCTGACTATCGATGCTGTGATCTTTTCAGGTTAATGTTGGATCAGTCCAGACAAGCAACACAGAACGGGAGTGAAGTAAAAGCACACAGGAGGCTCAGGGATTGCACAGCATGGGTTTGAAGTGATTGATACAATGAACAAAGGAACCCACATACGTTACCAAAACCCTCCAACCAGACTCACATTACTACTTATCATGAAATCCAATCCCAACCACACCAGAGCTCTCACAGAAATGAGACTATAGAATACAGTTTCAAAGTATGCTGTCACTTTTCAACAGTCCTTTCAAAGTCCTCTAACTCCCAACATTTGTGGTTGTGATTTCAGCAGCAGTGCTTAGCCTGCCCCCTCCGCAGTTGCTGTGTGTACAGCAGTCTGCATTAAGTATGCCTGGCAGACACCACTTCAGTGACGCAGCGATTGGACAATGTTTAAAGGAGAAAATCAGACAAGCTTTTCTGTGTTGTCTCTCTGTGGCCCGAAGCAGAAATCATTTATTTTTCCTCAGTCATGCTGATCGAAAGAGATGAAACTCTGCCAGAGAAATCAATATCCACACAACTCCCATCCCATCTCTCTGCCTCCCTTTCAATAGTGTATTTGCCTCACTCACAACACACACACACACACACACACCCCACCAAACCCAGAGCGCCTTGTAGGGAGTTAGATAAACCTTTAGAAGCGCAGTAAGTGGAGAGTGGGTCCTTGAGACTGTTAGATATACAGGCAGGGGAAGGATGGTTAAATAACAACACCACTCAACCCACATGATGGTAGTTTATTCCTACTGTACTGTATATGCTGCACAGTAAACCACAAAATACACACATCACAGTGAGCTGAGCTCCATGAGTAAAGCAACTACTGCAGTATGTCAATGCACTGTAGCTCTGCAATGTGAATACTGGATAAAGTAAAGAGGACTTGGCTGTTTAAGGGCAATCTAGTCACATTCAATTTGAGGGGTATTTGGAGCTCCCACACACTCGCCTCCCTCCTCAAAAACTGTCTCTTCAAACACATTTGGCAAACTAACATTATACTATATATCTCTCAGTGGTGTCAAATAGAACATGAACGCATCGTGAGGCATTGATTTGAGGTTGAAAATCCAGCTGCATTGACTGAAAAGTTGTGTGCTTTTATTCATAAAACACTATCGACCCATTAGTGTTCGCACAGTTAGGAAACACTACTGCTGTGTTGATGAATAGCATTACAAAGATTGATGATTTTTTACAATGCCAGTAATTCAAAACGATTACTTGTTCCTTTACAGGTTGATAAAATTCTTCATAGGATCATAAAATGATCTCATTTTATCATTATGTGAAAAGTTAGTTGTTGAAATGTTTTAAAGAAAGCTGCTCAGAAGTTCTTAAAAGTTGACAGCAAAATCCTGGGTTTGAAGGGGTTGGATTTAGGAAAGTTGGAAAGCTGTACTGCAGAACTTAAAGTTGGAGAAGTGGTTGAAAAAATATAAAATATCAAAATATGATAGATAGACACATCAACTGTGAAGGAAGATGTGTAAATTTAGAGAGGAAAAATGTCTACAAAGGCATACCCATTTACAAACGGTAGCCTATTGTGTCTCATTTTATCATTATGTGAAAAGTTAGTTGTCAACATGTTATTAAAGAAAGCTGCTCAGAAGTTCTTAAAAGTTGACAGCAAAATCCTGAGTTTGAAGGGTTGAATTTAGGACATTTGGAAAGCTGTTGTGCAGGACTTAAAAGTTGGAGAAGTGGTCGAAAATATCAAATATCAAAATATGATAGACAGACACATCAATTGTAAAGGAAGATGGGAAAATTTAGAGAGGAAAAATGTCATACACATTTACAAACTGTAGCCTATTGTGTCAAAATCACACTAACACTTCATCTGGACAACATCAAGTAACCTCATTACTATAATGCAACAGATGTGAAAGGCAATAGCTGGGGTTAATATCATAAATTGAAAAACAGCAACTCATAGTTCTACATTTTGAATAAAAAGCACATGATTTGTTATCGTTATTGTGTGTTTCATCTTACCTGCGCATTCAGATCCGTCTCCTCTCACATGCAACACATGTAGCACATGCCCACCACGCTGAGCACAGCAGCAGCAGCAGCAGCGTCACTCTCCTTAATTGCCTGACGACGCACAGAGAGAAAGTAACCAAAAGTAAAGACTCAACCTCGTCCCGACCAAAAAAGAAAAGTGGATGGATAAACTGATACTTCCCCAAAATGTTTCCACTCCCCTTAATTGTAGTCAAACGCACACTGGCGCTCTTGAACTCTTGGTGCACTCTGTATTTGTGTGTGTGTGTGTGTGTGTGTGTGTGTTGGGTGGTTACTCTGTGGCAGTTCGCCTCGGGAAAGACAGACGGTTAACTCCCAATTATGCTGCTGCTGCAGGAGGAGGAGAGGAGGAGGGGCCCTCAGCATCTGCACCGCTGCCTGCAGGACCCAGTTGGTTGGGACCTTCCAGTGGTCACTATACATCCTCACATTTCAGAAACAAGAGCAAAAGTAGAATTAGATGGATATTCTTTATGGTATGCATAAGCTATTTTGTGTAAGGTATTATGTTGTGGCTCAAAGGGTAGAGCAGGTTGTTCACCAATCGGAAGGTCGGTGGTTCGATCCCCGGCTGCTCCGGGACACAGGTCGATGTGTACTTGACCAAGACATTTAACCCCCAAATTGCTCCTGAAAGCATAGCCAGCAGTGTGTGAATGAGTATTTAGATCAGATCCAGGTGCAAATCCGGGTTGGCACCTTAGCAGCTTCTGCCATCAGTATATGAATGGGTGAATGCTGACATGTAGTGTAAAGAGCTTTAAGTGGTTTGAAGACTAGAAAAGTGCTGTATAAATGCAAGTCTATTTACCATTTATTACAGTACAACAGAGTAGAAAAGCATTATTAAAGTTGTTCCATCAAGTCTGCAGATTCTGGTCCAGATGCTCTGCATTACTGGACCCAGAGCAAAGGGCATTATCCCTCTTATACCATGGTCACTGTCCAAAGACTAAAAAATGAAGACATTCATTTATATTTTCATGCGTTTTGCAACCAAAGTGTTTACAATCCATTCGCTCGGTTTCCCTGGGGGTTTTGCTAACACCTGGAAAAAAAAACATTACTATCCAATAAGGTTCTTCTGCAATGGAAACGTTGTTCACTGCTCCAGTAAATAGAACGCACCTACTTGGCAACTGGAGATATTTCTAGTCAAGATTCAAAGTCAATAACACTGCGTACGGTTGAAAAACAGTAAATATAATGTGACAGTATGTTTAACAAGACTAGATAACTATCCAGCTATATATGTTATTGATCCCAAATCAATATCAGGAGTTTCACGAAATCTTGATTAGCATAACGCTAGCATAAAACTAACATTATAACGCTAGCAAAATTCAAAGTCAGTTAGCGTAACATCGCGTACGGTTGAAAAACAGTAAATATAATTTGACAGTATGTTAAACAACAATACTAGCTAGCTATCCAGCTATGTCATTGTACCCAAAAGACAACACATATTGTCTGCCGCAGCGTGAAGTAGCGAGTTGAATAGGAATGGGATGCAAGATGACATGATAGTCTAAGTTCAGAGTTAAACTTGCAAGCTGCAGCTTGTGTGTTACAGTCGCCATCCTCTGGTGTTCAGAGGATGAGGCACTGAGTGACTAACTACACTCAGTGTTGTAAATAAATAAAGATATTTAGATTGTTTAGTTGACGCCGCATTAATTCAGTACGGTGAACAGACAGTTGAACTACTTGGACACCCTGCAGCCAATCAGAATCGAGTATTCACCCAGACCATGGTATAAAGCTTTGTGATTTTTTTAGCAAAATATGATGGAGAGACATCATAAGATAAAATCAGCTGATTGATATGAGTAGCACAGACATATGATAAGTATAAGAAGAATATTAGAATGTTAAAAGGTGGACAGATAAAGAGCCGTGCATGACTTATTTTCTAGGTCTAAATGGGAGTGACTCACTGTCATGCCACTGGGATAAGCCAATAATTGTTAAATTTGGGATATGTGAGCGTGCATGTCCAGTCAAGACCTAATGCTGATCATCTTTCTGAACCGGTTGTTTGCTCCTCTGGGTTTCCCTCGGGGCTTTGGCGAGAGGAAAGAACAGCTGTATTTGGGCTCAGGCAGCAGATCCTGCTGGGTGGGATGTATTGGACGTGTGTCTTTTAGACGGGAGCGTGTGGGCCCAATCCCCTGGATGATTTTCAAGTAAACATTGATTTTTTTTGGCACTCTCATAGATGTACACACAGACATGAGTCAGTCCCAATCCAATACTTTTTTTTCCTCTCCTTCAGCAGAAGTTGTGGAAGGGTCAGAGCCAAGTACACTCAGAGGTCACATTCATCTAAGATGAGAGATGTAATGTTGGACCCAGAAAAGAGACTTGAAGTCAGTGTGTTCTACTCATAAAGTGAGATTGGGATAAACTTGTGATTGCACTTTGGTGGTAATTAAGCTATTGCTGCTCCAGCTCTGGGTGTGTATCTTCAGCAGATGTGACTGGGTCCTAGTTACCTAAGAAGATTAGGTTAAAGGGTTAACGGGTTAAAACAGTGTCCTCCCTGTTGGGAGGTTCAGTGTCAGGGTGTGCACTTCCTCAGGACAGCTCCCACACACACACACACACAGTAAAACCATTAGAGATGAGCAGCATTGATGCCATAAATTGTGTAAAGCACCACATACAGTACATACTGTGCATCCCTCCCTGCCCATTCTCCTGAGAGTTTTGCTAAACATTGTGTGTGTGCATGTATGCTCCTGTACCATTTATCATTGTGAGAAACAAATTTCCACACAAATAAATTTTCATTCTGGGATATGAGCCAAAGGGCGTACAGTTTTAGCCTGACAAATAGGAATACATCTCACAAGCTCCAGACACATGTTAAACAATTAGCAAAGTAGGCTACATTGTGAGCATTTCCCGCTCGTTGCAGTTCATAGTCGGCATGCTCGGACACAGCAGCACCCCAAAATGTCCAAATGTTAAAGGTCCCATATTGTAAAAAGTGAGATTTTCATGTCTTTTATATTAAAAAAGCAGGTTTAAGTGCTTTATAAATACTGTTAAACTATCAGAACGCTCAATATACAGAGAAATACACACAGCCCGTATTCAGAAATTGTGCGTTTGAAACAAGCCGTTAGGATTTCTGTCCATTTGTGATGTCACAAATACACAGTATTTAGACCATTACACGGTTTTAAACATAAACATTTTAAATGTGTCCCAGTTTATTTCGTGTTGCAGCGTTTGTGAATAACATCAGCTGACAGGACGTAAACATGGACCCAAACAGTTGCCTAGCAACGCAATTCCACCGAAATGCACTAAAACGATGCATTTCAGACAGAGCATGACTATAGGTATATTCAGGCAGACAGTATGAGGAAAATAATGTGTGTTTTGAGCATTACAGCATGTAAACATGTTCTAGTAGAAACACAAAATACAAGTAAGAACCTGAAAATGAGCACGATATGGGACCTTTAAGGGACTGTTTGTAGCCCCTTTGTAGGATTTTTTTTTTTTTAAATGTTCCAAGTCTCAAAAAAGAGAGTGATGCTGATAGCAATGTACAACTTCCCTTTGTTGCAAATTAATTGAGAAACTGTGTTTAGTGGATGGGTTAAGAGGATTTTGGCAATGTTCCCAGAACATCTGCCAAGTGATTTAAAAATCTGGAGCGAAGACCGACGACAGCACAGCAAGCGGTCCATTTGTCCAATTAGGGGCAGGAGCGGTTAATGGACGTCTGAGTGAAGGACAAAATTGTTGATCATCTATTGTTCAGCCTCCTTGAAGAGATATTTGTTTCAAGCAAAATGTCTGCTGAGCGTTGAAATACAAAGTGAAAGAGTCATACAGCAAAGTGAAAATTGTGGTTGAACTAATTCTGATAATGGTTAATAAAACAATTAATTTTAAAGTGATTTCCACTCTCTACATAGAACGTGTAGGAATGCATGTGAATTTGTTGCACACACAGACAAACAATGGTGTTTCTTCCCACTACTTACACAATGGTAACTTGTTTAGTGTCTCTTTTATCCCTATCCCTTGACATATGGAGTGTGAGTGAACTGAGTGGATTTGGCACTGCAAGATATGATAAAGCAAACCAAAGAATAGCCCCATAATCCCCAGTCGTTTCAACGATGTTGTTATCCAGTTGATCCTCCATTAAGAAGGATCAACTGCTCACTCTGGATGAGGTGGGAAGCTGCAGAAATGTGAGATCAGCAGTTAGTGGTTTTCAGAAGAATATACCATCTTGGATAGTGCTGATTATCCTCCCGCACAATTGTGACGGTACAATGTAAACAGGAGAAGATCATGGACATTGGATCATGGAGGAGGAAGAATCTGAAGTTATAGGGGAGCAGAAATTTCTCTACAAGGATGCAAAATCACTCATTTGAAGGGATTAACTCTTAACAAATTAGAAACACTTTCACTAGTGCATTATGTGTTTGGGATGTGTAAGTGGCCAATAAATCACTTCAGTGTTTGGTCCATATTCCCTGTCTCATCGTCTTGAAGTTTTTCTAAAGCACTTGGCGGCTGGTAAAACGTTGAAGGTTAAGTTATAGTCCACAGTAGTGAAATGAGGTGAGAGTGCAGAAATTCTTAGAAACTTGGGCATCAACGTTCCATTAGTAGGTCCGCAGTCCTCCGTTGTTTAGAGAAGGAAACAGCTTTGTGGTATCCATGTGGGAGAGGTCCTTGTGCGTAATCACACAAATAGTGGACGTTTTAGGGTACAGAATGCAATCTGTGAGTAATTTCTAACCATAATCGTGAAGATCTCCAGCGAGAGGGCAGTCAGCCAGGCCTGGTCACCCAGGGAGCCTCTATGTGGGACACACACACACACACGCACACATGCATGCATGCAAGCCTCCGAGCTTTAGTGCCAATAGACTTGAACTGATTGACTAATCTTGATTACATGAGCTGCCACCAGGCTCGCAGTGCTCTAACTCCAACTGGAGCAGAGCTAATTATCAGTGATTGTTACTTATCAATGATTAGGGTTAAGGATCATTAATTAGATCTCAACTAGACATGTCAACAAGCATGGAAGGACTTTGAGTGTCCCAACAAAATTCAAATATACAGAAGTGTAGCAGAAGCATGAATGCTGATCAATAAAAAAATAGGTCATATGTTTGTCTGTTACTGGCTACTTGCATAGGAGTGGTAAATAAAGGGGTATGTGCCTGTTGTGGTGCAGGGAGACTCAAAACTATTGAACATGCGTTTGTAGATTGTTTTCATGCTACACTTTTAAAAATCCTAGTTTTTTAGCAAATTTACATAATGAATTTGATTAATATCTTAGAAAAATATAATATCCATAAATGATCATTAGATGATAAAAGACTACCTTCCTTTTTATACTTTTAAAGACACTGATTTTAAAACAAAAAACTTAAAACTCAAAAATTCAAAATTGGCAAAAACTATTAGATTATTTACACATTTCAAATTTATTCCAATTGTTTAACAGACCCCGATTGTTTGTTGTTTATATTCATCTTCTTTTCCTTTCCTTACATTTTATTTGATGTATAATTTATTTTTTTTATATTATCTTAAACCATAAATAAAACCCTCGGACCATGACAAATGCCTCTTTGTCTAAGGACACCTTCAGCATATACACTCACTCACACACACAATCCACCTTCTAGCTTCTCCTTCCCAGACAAGTAACCATAAAAGTCTTTAATATACCATGAAAGTGATGAATGACAGCCAACACAATAAAACGAAATGGCCAACATTCAAACAGTTGTCAGCATACATCCAGGTTACGGCTGTGTTGGGATGACATCAACAGCGCTGTATATATCACATGAAGACTGGCTCTTTTCCACACTGTGGGTGTCACTTTGTAACTTATAGATCCAACAGTAACTGCCTCTCTGCAGTGTGTAGCTGGTATGATGTAGAGAACATTAATTCAGAGGTACTCCACTGTGAACCACCCTGTTTGAAAATCTACTGTAAAGAGTTAAGTACAAGTAAAGCAATGTTTTTATTACAGTTTATTACAGCTTACAGAGATGTTTCTTCCTTTTTGAGTATTTACATTTTATGAGACTGCAGTACTACATTTCAGAGGAACACTTTTTATAGTTTTAACTTAATAAAACATTTATCTGACGCATTTACCTGCCAGATTCTAGAGATCTATATACTGAACATTAATAATTTCATAAAACATGTTTTTTTTTAGTTGGAGCAAGCAGATAGATCTTATGCCACCTGAACCATCTACATACATTTTAAAGTCTGTACATTTATTAAAAATAAATTGTCATGTTGACCTTCTGGATAAGTGAAGAGGCTCAGAAGGTGATCTTTTTGGCTCCTGTGTGGGCATTTATTGAAGCACCATTTGCAGCAGTGTGACAAGAGAACAGCTCAACCCATTGGCGAGTTTAGAGTCTTTTTCCACCCCTAAGAAATAAATACCAAACCCTGTGAGACCCACGACTGAGGAGGTTGCGGGCTCATAAAGCTACAGATATTGGTACCATATGAAACTAGATTTTAGCCATGTCATGTCCGTTTGTCAGGAAGGAGGCTAAATAACGCTACAAAGCACAATTTTGGCGAGGGAAAACTGGTATGGTGATTTTCAAACGGGTCCCTTGACCTCTGACCTCAAGACATAAAGATATTTCCACCATAACTTGATGCAGAAAAGGCAGAAAATTAAGTGTTTGATGTTGAATTTCCTGGGTGAGGACCCCAAGACCACCTGCTTAATATCGGTCTCCTCACAATGTTGAAACGAAACCTACGCCCTCGACTGTACACGTCACATTCAGTGAAGGTCTGATCCCACAATTGCCCACGGCCCAACCTATATCAATAAGCCATAACACAATTCAAATACTATATGCTGCTTCTAGCTAACCCATTACCACACAACACCACCTCATCTTTGCTTATTTTCTTCCTGTAAATTCCCTTAAAGCCTTTCTTACACCTGAATAGTTTTGGAACTTTTAAACAAACACTGGCTCATCTCAGGCGTAAAAAGTCATTTTCTGTGCAGCCACTCCGTTGAGTGCTTTCTCTTTTCCTCCAATACACACACAGTGACCCAAACAAAACAGTTTCCCAGACTAAACGGGAGGCAAACAATCACGACTTCAAACATCACAGCCACGCAGTCTAAACAATAAACCCACAGCCCAATTAAATGCATTTTCCCAAATACACACATCTCAAAACTCACTAAGCCATACTGCCGAAGGTAAACACTAAACACGTAGGCCCATTAGACTGCAACTGTAGCGAAAACATACAACCAGAGAGGTAGCTAGAAAGTGAGTTTTCCTCTCTGTGTCCATTTTGTTTATTTATATTCAGAGTTTGTTAGTGGTTGTCAAGTGTCTGAGCGTGGGGTTATTTATTTATTTCTCAGCAGGAACATGCAGCTTTGTGGCTTTGAGCGTAACAAGCTCTACAGTAGGAGTGAAGTAACCTGAAAGTGAAAAACAGGTGGGATGTACAGCAGCCGGAAGAAGAGAAGGATCGACACCAATATGTGTGTTACTGTATGAAAGAAAAAGTGAAAAGAAGAGGAAAACACTAAGCCCAAAAATGGGATACCTATTCTTAAAAAGTCAAATTTAAAGATGACCTATTATGCTTATTTTCAGGGGCATACTTGTATTTTTATTAGAACATGTTTACATGCTTTAATGTTAAAAAAAATACCGGCTGTGCTGCAGCACCTCTTATAACCCTCTGTCTGAGTCTGCTGTGTTTGAGCTCCTTCCCACCTTCCTACTCTGATTGGTTCGCTGGCTTAATGTTGTGATTGGTCAACCGAACCAAACTCTTCGGACTCCACTCCAGCTCCGCTCTAACTAGCTTTGTTTGAGGGAGTGCCAAACTAGCCGCTAGGCAGGATTTAAACATATTTATTACACGGCTTTGTTGAATACTCAATTCTGATTTGTCAATTATGGCGTTCTACGGTCTGTTATTTCTTTATAGCAGACCATTGCTATGTATTACAGACTGTTGCTATGGGCGCAGTTATGAAGTCAGCCTCTGGCGGACCGTTTTTGTCAAATTAGTGATTTCTTATGTAAGTAGTATTCAGGGCGATGCAAGACCCCTCCACTCTCGGGTTTGTTTCACAACAATAACTGGCTCGTTGTACATTATCCCTTTTTGTGTTATTTGGTGACATCACCACGTTGCGTAAGAAAAGGCGGGACTTCAAGCAAGGCGTTTCAGGCAGTTCAGAAGCAGTGTTTCTGTGGGGGAGAGGAACTCCCTTTGGCGTGGACTTTGGGTTTTGTAACTTTGCAGATGTTTTACAAGCACAAAAAAAACAATGAATAAATCTTTGTCTCTACGTTATTTTATAGGTGAAGTTGGAAAACCCACAAAGAAAGAAAAACACCTGTGTCTTGAACAGTATTTTCTTCTGTCTGATTATTTGCAGTCTCAGGTTTGTGCTGGACTCCAGCTGGTGAACACATTCCACTGTGAACAGTTAAAGAAGCATATTGACTCTGTATCTGAAATGATTCTGTGAAGGAAATAACCAAAGGGAAACCACAAATGTCTCACTCAGGTAGTCTCAAATGTTACCCAGTGAAGAGATGCCAATATCAGCATCACTTTGTTTCATACATTATATTGTTTCTGCACAGGAGAGAGGAGGAAAGTACCGATTATGAAGGAGGGAGTGTCTGTCCGAGGAAATGGATGGCTGTTATCTTGCCACGACTTATAAAAATGAATGTTATTCTAAGAAATATCATGAACAGGAACGGGTGTAACAGAAATTCAAGCTTACGCATCACGGATGTTAGCTTGAGCTTCATATTCTACAGACTAGACAGTGGCTCTTGGGGGATTTTTAACCTTAACACTGCCTCTACTATCACTCCAACCTGTCAGAAAAAGTTACTTTTATTCAAGTCAAATCCAGACAAACTGTCCATTTCTTTTTGGCATGGTATCCAGACTAAATAATTGAGCTGACGACTGTCTGAGACCTTGATGGGCCTTCACATTCCTCTCTAGTGAAATAAACATCTGTGGATCTCATCGGATAAGCCGATGGCACTTCATAGGAGGAGGAGAAGACAGAAGGAGAGGCTGATAGAAGGATAGAGAGTAAATTAGACCTTCAGGGGAGGAGGCTGACATGCGGCCTCAGATGGTCTGCAAGTCTTTGAACAAAACACATTTAACAACATACTCCCTTGTGTAGTTTGCAAGTGTGTGTGTGCGTGTGTGTGTGAGTGATAGGGCACAGCTGTGTTATGCGTGGTTTTATCAGGGAGAACTCTCCTCCCTCGATCAGCTGTTCCTCCACCGTGTAGAATAAATCCAAAATCTACAGTAATGCTTCAAACATGGGAGGTTTTCAATTATCTTCCACTGCTAAGTGTTTAACAAGCCAACTGTATCTACATCTCACAACTCATTTCACCTCTTCTGTGAGGTAGAAACTGAAAAGAATAAACAAGTGTGTGTTTTTTGTGATATATATCGCAGCATGAATCAGATAAATCAGAGACAAAACAAAAGCAAAACCACGCCGTTATGTTATCCGCTGGTCATGTAGGGGTGTTGTCATCAGAGAGGGTCAGATGTCGGCAGCAGGGAAAGGAAGCGGAGACAGGAGGCATGTGCACTCAACTTCCTGTCAAAAGGCCTAATTGTCATGTGTCAGTGGGGACAGTGGAGGTTTTTCTGAGCTCATTCTCTCTCTCTCATTTCACCTTCCCTCTCTCCATCTCCGCCTTTTTTTTTTTTACTGCTACATTGTTGACATGTGATTCATATCTATACCTTCAGGCCATCACATAAGGGGGGGTAGGATAGATAGAGAAAGCTCAAGGGGAAAGAGAGAGGACTGCAGATAGAAACATAGCAATGCCTGTGGTTCAACTTGGCTGAATTTACTGCAGCGTTCTCACAGCTTATCAAACATCACAGTTCACTCAGTCAGGGGTGGGAAGAGGAGGTGGGGGGGGACGCGTCCCCTGAGGTGGTCCCACATTCACAAACATTGAGACAGGTCGCCTTTAAAGATGGAGTCGAGATTTGACATGCCAGAGTAAACAGTGAGCAAATGCTGTAAACACATTTCATTGTTATTAAGACCTAGAAGGGCAGCATTTTTAACGTGGTTCTTTGGAAAGGACAGAAGTGTACTCAATCAATACCTGCTATGGGTTGTTTACAGTATTACTTTAGCTCTACATTTAGTCTTTTTTGGTGTATGTGTGGGTGGGATGCTGGGCTGCAGTGGGAGTATGTGTTTCAGCGTGTCAGCTCTCTGCATTCCCTAAATGAATCATTTTAAATCACCACCGCATCCTGTGCTGGCTTCAGATTGTAATTGTGGTCATTCAAGCATAAAGAGCAAGAGAGAGAGATAGAGAGAGAGAGAGAGAGGGGGGCAGACAGAGGAGGAAAAAACACAAAATAGAAAGGGAGATGGATTCTTACGATAACCTCGCTGCCCTTGCTGAAGCGCTATAAACGTTGAGGTTTGGAGACCATCAGCATGTTGAATCTTGTACAACAAATACCAGATTTATTCAACATTATCATTATAATCAACATTATCTGTTCCAGCCTGCCATCCTCTCACTGGAAGCTAAAAGAGACACACCGACGTTGCCAAAGTTGGACTCAAATTACTGATGCAGCATCAACTCTGCTGTTATTTCTAATCTTCTTTGCCACACCACTGACTCTATTCAGCCAGTTATTATTGGGCTTGTATTTCTGCACCTATTCATTATAACAATGGAATGCATTTACATGACTTTCATTAGGTCTCAGAGGAGGGTATTGACGATAACGTGCGTGCCAGCGAAGCGTGACCTCCACATCCCAAAAGTCTACCTCTCAGGTGTGTTTTTAATCTACTGCTTCGGGGAACGCTCGGTGTTCATGTCTGGTGCCGGCTGGCCCGTTGGAAGCCATACATCACTCTGTAACAGTATTTCAAAACAATTGAGAACAATTAAGAGCAGTTAAGCACCCAATTACCAACACATTCGGATTATTGTGGAACCTCAGCATCGTTACTGAGAATATCAATGCTAATGTGGTCACAATGCACGCTGAGGTGATTCAGTAAGTCACTTACTTCTCCTATAAACCTAAGATTTAACCGACCAATTTAGACTAATTGGAAACAATTTGCAGCAGTTAGGAGTTTCAATAAAAAGTAAGGCCTCTTATAGAGTGGTTCGATCGGGGCCCACGATGGAGGCACATAAAGTTCTGGGTGCAAAGGGCTCAGCAAGGTGGGAGACATGAGTAAATCCAGGTGTGTGTGTGTGTATTGTAAGAATTTGTGTACAGACATTTGTAATAAGGCCCTCAGAGAGAGTCTTGTGTGGCACCTGAATGGGCGATAAAAACACCTTCACCTCCATTAGACCATAATGAGCGCTGTGTCAGTCTGCTGGATACTGCACCCTGGCTGCTACCACACAGCTCCAGCCTTCACCGGAAAGGAAATGAGGAGTGATTGGTACAATGACTCACTGTGAAGTGAAAGTGGCACTGGGACAAGCCAGGGATATACGCTAGCAGTAGTGGCAGGGTTTCCATCCACCGTGATGCTTATTAACCTGCAGGGTGTTGGTGCCGAAACAGGAAGCGACTTGTAGCCGTTGCGTCTCTGTGCGTGCGTGTGGCTGCGTGTGGGACCGATAAAAGTAGCAGCTCAATGTTTTAAATATGCGATTTCGCTCTCATTGCTCCGTGTTAGTGCACACCTCCCTCTTCAACACTGTCACAGGCTGGTAACACCTAATTGTGTCATGCAACAATAATCCTCTAACGGCTGATTGCATGAACACAGATGGAGCAGTGTGTGGAAGCACATAGGAAATATGTGGTGTGAATAAACCTGAACAGATGAAGCTTCAGCACTGCTGACATGCAACATGAGATATGGAATCATTTCAGCCACTTCAATCCTGTGTTTATTTACATAACATGGAACATATTTAGCAGTTACTTTTGTAATCGCATTATTGTAATCCCGATAATGAATATGTTGCTGTAAGTGAAGACTGGTTGTGTGTTGGTAACACTCTGGGCCACTAAGCTGCCCGACTGTGACACCCATAACAAGAGAAATGGGCAATAAATAGAGGCGAGGAAGAGGAGAGGAGAGGAAAGCAGTGATAAAGTTTGGAAAATGAAACCCTTTATCTGCTTTTCATTTGCGGTAATGGCCATTAGCTCAGTTTGCGCTAGTTTGCAGTGAATATTTAACCTTTCAAATCACGGGGGTCATTCCTTAGAATCACTAGAAGGAGCCGGTTATAAATCTAAAGGGTTTTATTTTTTTCCGCATGGGATTGCTCATTAGATTGGAGCGGTGCAACTGAAACCAATACCATATGGTTGTAAACGGAAGGAACTCAATTAGCGAGCTAACAGGGTCATATGAGGGCGTTGGGTTTCAAGAGAGAGATGGACAGACGGAAAAGAGAACGCTACATATGGTGGTGGACCGAAACATAGGGAGACAAAGCTACGCGATTCTCATCGATTCTCATGATATTCAGAAATGAGACACAAAATGCAAATGAGTAAGGCAACCTTAAATATTTTTATACTAGGGCTGTCAATTGATTAAAATATTTAATCATGATTAATCACATAATAGTCCATGCATAATCACGATTAGTCCCAAATTAATCACACATTTTTCCATCTGTTCAAAATTGACCTTTAAAGCAGATTTGTCAAGTATTTCAAACTCTTATCAACATGGGAAAGGGCAAATATGCTGCTTTATACAAATGTACGTGTGTATTTATTATTGGAAATCAATTAAAAACACAGAACAATTACAAATATTGTCCAGAAACCCTCACAGGTACTGCATTTAGCATAAAAAATATGCTCAAATCATAACATGGCAAACTCAAGCCCAACAGGCAACAACAGCAGTGTGCTGACTTGACTATGACTCATGAACTCATGTAGCGCAAGTTTGGAGCGTTATTTATCCTTCGCAAAAAGCTAGTATGACCTGGGTGGTACCAATGGATTTATTAGCTTTTCTAGTTTCATATGGTGCCACTATCTTCACTCTAGCTTTAAAACTGAGCCTCCTACAACCTTCGAAAGATCGTTTACGTTAATGCGTAAAAGAAATTAGTGGCGTTAAAACAAATTTGCGTTAACGTGTTATTATTGCGTTAATTTTGACAGCCCTAATTTATATCCATTAGGGTGAACATATCTAGCTCAAAGGAATAGTAACAGAAAACACACTTATAGCAAATAAGCGTTTTCATCAATGCAAACAATTCCATCATATTTTTCAAAGACTCTCAAACTGTTTTACAATCTCTGGAGGTAAAATTTGCTTCCAAAGTTGCATCCTCTCATCGTAATTAAGAAACTAATAAACTGAAGAGCTCTAAATTTTTATTAACCCATTTCCCCTCAAGCCTAACCTCCCATTTCTCTGGCCTCAAACCAGACGCTAACCTTAAACCCCAACAAACATCCAGTGGCTTTCCTCCAGCCCCCTTCAACCCCAGCTTTTAGCTCCCTCACCCTCTAAGCCAGACCACCTGGGAAACTGTCTCTAATCTCTGGTCTAACCTCTACCTGTCTGAAGACCCCAGCATGAATCATGACCTCATTCTGGTGAGTTAATCACATCACAAAAAGCAGCGATCTTCGCAGGAAGCAAGACTTAAAAACCAGGAAGTTCAGACAGAGGGATAGCCCGAGGCTGGTAATCAATCACGAAGTGTCTGGCGTGAGGTCACCTGCATGTGTGTGTGTGTTTAAAGCATTCATTGTTTCCAACATATCGTAGTCTCACATAATCTCTGACTTTGGGAATTGCCACAACATAAAGTAAGGTCTTGTTCAACCTTAAAATAGCAAAGGCAATGGGGTAAGACATTTATGTTGCCACAGCAACCACCAGTTTGAACCCATCCTGAGAGGAAACCTCATGATGACTGACATGCATTTGCTTTTATGAGAAGCACGTTTTTTCAGTGATCCTTCTTGCAGAGATTACGATTGTGAGATGACCTTTACTGCTGTGGTTTATGAATTTTAGTGTGACCCCTTGTTTCCAAGGTTACAACATGGCACCGTCCAATTAGTGGCAATGTTCTGACTGAGAGGTAGACAAGCGCTGATATTCTGCCAGCTTCACAACCTTTTCTCCCTCTGACAGTGGAATAGAGGGAAATATTTTATCTTTTCCAGTGTCCTCTTTGATATTGTGCTCTATTATTTTGTTTTACTTTTCTATACCACTGAACTACTCCTTAACTTTCAAATCTGTTGCTGGATGTAAATTTCAAGGATGATTGTTCATTATTATTTTCAAATTGGATTATACGATGTGGCCGCTTTATTCACGCCTGATTGAGACTAAGATTGTGTCATCTAATGCTTGCACAGTCTTTGTGGTTTGTTACTTACCCTTACACATTTTATTCTAACGAGAGACTGCGTGTTCACGTTCATCATTCACAGTAAAACTAGAGCAGACTTCTTCAATCCCACGATCCCTTAGGGCAGAACCGAAGAACACAGGCTGTCAGCAAAGAGGAAAACAACACATCCTGGGGCCCGTGGCATGTGTCGTTAGTTAGAATTGAAATAGATTCATTCCCTCTGCTGACGGTCTGCAAGATCAGATTTTTTGGCTACCCAGCAGTAATAAATCACATTAATATGGAACGTATTTCATTTGATTAGCTTCCTGCCTTCATGTGCGCGCACGCATACAACCCGCAGATGCATGCTCTCATGCACATGCAGGGAAACACGGTCGCATTTTTTCAGGGAATAGCTCTGGAGATTATTATAGTGTTCATGTTTAGTCATATGCAGCTTGATACAGCACACCTGTTCTACTGACACATTGGCTGAATGAAAGAACAGGGCAGGTCTGTAAAAGTACACTCTCCTGCTGTTTATAACGTTGCTCTCAAGTACCCTAACCCTCTCTAACCCTCTGCCTGCCTTTCTGTCCCTCTCTTTAATTCAGGCCCTTCTAATGGATATAGCTGGTAGCTATGGTTAATGTACCGTATCATCATATGTGACACATCCTGCTTTCATCAGACCTCTTCACCGTACTGCAAATCTGTGTACATTATGTGTTTTAGTGCGACAGAATCCAAGCCGTGGAGCGGATTGTTTTCATAGCGTCTCCATTACCGTCAGCTCTAGTATGGGTCTGAAGAAATATAGAACATGCCGTCAATTCAACCGTACAGAATACAGCGAATGTATAAAATGTTAGACACTTACCCTTTTCATACACTGAGGGGGTCCGTGCCCTAAAAGCCACTTTGTCTAAACTTATCTAATCTTAATGTTGCCCTTGAATTTCTTCAAGTCAGTAAAACATCAACAATGTCACATAGACTGCATGAACATGTACTATTTGTGCTGTATGTTCCAACATATGAGCTACATCTGACAGGAATAGTTAAACAATTTGGAAAACACACTTTTCACACGCTTTCTTGGCAAGAGTCAGATGAGCGGGTTGATACCACTCACTTTAGTAAGTTAAATATAAGGAGAGGGCTAGCTTAGCTTAACAAAAAGAATAAAATGTGGGGGAAAATCTAGCCAGGCTCTGTCCAAAGGTAACAAGAGCCTCCTAACAGTTCAATCCCTGTAAAAACCAGAAGGGGGCTCTATGCAGGACTATTTCTTGTCAGTGACTTCCTGCTTTCCCACTTCCTTTTTTAGTATGGATTAAACAAACAATATATAATGTGTTAATTAGTAAGCTTTTCAGGTGCTGATATGCAAATTTTGTTACATTCAAACAGAGCCAGGTAAAAAAGCAAAGTGTATTTCCGAAAATTTAGAGCTATTTCTTTAAAGGAGCAGTGTTGGATCTGACGGTATCTAGTGGTGAGGTTGCAGATTGCAACCAATTGAAGCCTCTCCCGTGTGCCAAGCATGTCCTTTGAATTGATTGATGTTCATTGAATTGATGAACTACCGTGGCTGCCTCGAAAACACAAATGGCCCTCTGTTGTACGAGTAGCATAGGTCATTTGGAGCAGAGCCAGCGCGTAGACTGTGTATGTGTATAGTGAGTGGTGAAGCAAGAGAGAGAGCGGTGGCAACGGGAGCGAGCAGCACTATCGACTCGGGCGCAAAAACAGAGTTTGGTTTGTCTGTTCTGTGCTACTGTAGAAACATAGCGGTGCAACATGGCGGACTACGTGAAGAGGACCCGCTCCCTATGGAGATATAAACGACTCATTCTAAGTTAAGAAAAACACAACGATTCTTATTTTCAGGTGATTATACAATGAAGAAAACATAGTTATTAATATTATATTCCATTTTCTGCAAATAGATCCCCCGAAAAAAACCAGAATGCACCACAAAGTCATGCAATGGACTTGCAACGTGCATTTGAATGATGGATTCACCAGAGAGGGAGAATAAGCTTTTATAACAATTAAGATGTGAAATCGAGATTGAGCAAAACAAAACTGCAATTCTTTACTAATTTGTGTATTATTAATTTTTACCTCCACCTTTGCAGCTGCAGTGGTTTGTCATGGTGCATTGCATTTTTTGCACTGCTCTATTTGTCAAAGCTTAAAGGATATCAAAGGCAGCTGTTTGCTCTTTGCCCTGGCTACAGTATAAACCTCCAACCACCTGGCTATCCATGTGGTCACCGTCTGTATATTCCATCTGTTCTGCTTTCTCAAGATTGAGCCATAAAAGTAAAATATTGGTTATGATAACACAGTTATCAACATTGTGTCCCTGTTAAAGGCTGAAAACATTGCCATCGGGTGAAGCTCTTTTATGAGCCATCACTGGATGTACAGTACAAAGAAAATGAGGGTTGATGCTTTCAGGGGTGCCGTTGAGGAAGAAGAGCGCTTGAACGATTCGGGGGCCCCGGGCTGGACATGCCAAGGATTATAGATCTCTATTGTGTTAGAGCCGTCCTCAGGCTGTTGACAAAATCCCTAAGCTGCACCCCCGCTAACTGTAGCTGCAGCGATTTTGCAGACTCTGTCAATGAATGTCAATGTTGTAAAAACATTTTCATGGACTCACTCTCCTCTTTGGAGCAGTGGATTTTATTATTACCTTTAAAAGGAAATGGTCTGTTGACTGCCTATCCCAAAGAGCTGACACTGTCCCTCTGGGCCTGCAGGGAGTGACTGGAAGGAATGAAAGGACAGATGGAGCCAGAGAGAACTGAGACCTTTTGATGTGTGGTTACTGATAGAGCTTCGGGTTGACGCGTTTGATGTCTGTGAGCTGAGTTGAACCTGTCAGGTCAAACAGTCAAACCCAGAGCACGCACCTGGAACACTGTAAAATAGATATTTTATCAAAGGATACTCAATAAAAGCCCATATATTGTAGTCTGAAAAAGTTTGTCTCCAGAAGTAGACGACATGATGCACTATGTTTTGCTGTCCAAACTCAACCTTTTGTAACAAGTGCAGATTAAGCATTTTAATACCCTCCCTCATCCTGTGATGAAAGAAAAGCCGAAGACACCTAACTCTTTATAAACACTTACAAAAGAGTCAAAGAAAACAGGAGCAGCAGCGCTTAAGTCAACTATATCTTCCTTTGTTTTCTCTCCCTCTGAAAATCTAGAAGGGGGTTTACTTCCTTTGTACAGCAGAATCATCCACAGTGAAGTTGCATCTATCACACAAATAGATTCTGTTGTTTATCGTGATAACTTATATCAATTTTCCCATTATTTTTGAAGACCCAGGACTCAAAAATGTGCAGAAACCGCAGTTGAAGTCATGCTGCTTTGTTGTTTTTACTTCCAGATGTTTACTTCATTATAGAGTATATCTGTTTTTAATACAGACACTTACTGATGTTTTTTTAAGAGCATGCAAAACGTGTTCACTAAGGGTAAAGGACTGTAAAAAACCTGCTTTTGTGGCAGTCATAAAAGCGTTTTAGTAAAGCTTCCTTGACAGTAAAACAGTGGGACTACTCTGTATATAGCACACACACACACATACCTATACATATGCACACACACCGACATACAGATTCAAAGACTCCCCTGATGATGCCCCAATTAAGCTCTACCACATGGAAGCCATTGAGTGTGAAATTGAAAACAGGGACAGGAACGCCATTATAATGTCAGCGCTCCAACTTCATAACGGCAGTTCGGCACAAGATCAGATAGTTCTCTTGCGCAGGCAGCCGGTCTCGAATCAAGATCTCCGACACTTGCGAGGAGATGAATCAGTGTTTTTTCTCTGGCTGATAGATGTGACATAAAGAAATCATCATCATCTGGTGTGAGATACGCAGCCGAAATGTGAATGTTTAGGGCAACTCTGTAATGAAGCTGCAGTAGAACTCAATATGTGATGCTTGAACAAAGACGCAATTACCCTTAAAATGCTCCAAACAGCGCAGCTTAAGTTCAAGTGGTTGATATATATATAAGCAACAGAAGCCCTCGCTGAGTAGCAATTAAACACAAATATCACCGTTTCGACTGAAAAAAGAGGGGCATGAAATTAATTGGACAAATAATTAAAGTCAAGAAAAAGACTGAAGAGGCTTTTCTAATGAGCTCTTTGACAAAATCAGTGAAGGGCTCCCGGCCCGGGCACTGAGGGCACAGAGAAACTGAAAAGTGAAGGAGCTTGTCTCGTGGATTTCAATAGTTCAGCACCCTGTGGACAACACACACACACAAACAATAAAAATCTAATAATATTTCTAATTTAAGATAGAAACGAAGCCCAGGCATACAAGCTTATTGTCTGTGATCAAATAATAGCATTGTACTAATAATATTATGACATAAAAATCTACAAAATAACCACATACAGTAGATAATGCATAATGAATGAACTCTCTTTATATTTCCTACTGTTCTGTTGTTAAACTAAGGCTCTTGGCTTTGGAGATGTTATTCCTCTCTGCAGCCTCGAGGCTCCAAAACAGAGCAGCAGCAGCAGCAGCAGCAGCAGCACATTCCCATCCTCTCTCCACTCCCCTCTCTCTCTCTCTCCTGTTCCCAGGTTACAAGGGGGGGTCGGAGTGATGGTTGCAGCTCCGGGGGTCAGACCAAACCCCTGTGGGCTCTGGTCTTCAAAGGATTCCCAGGAGAACCACAACTTTCTGTGCCTCTTTTAACCCTCCTTCCCCTCGTTTGTCACGGAGCCACTCTGCTGACAGCGGACCCACTGCACTGCTCACACTGTGTGACACACAAGGTGCTGTGCTGTATGTTCACATCTCTGCACCTCCAGACCCACCATTTTCCCAGATACTATCTTCTTCATCTGACCTGAGTTCACACTGTCAGCACTATTTAGGCGCCAAAACTGTTACCTCTCTTGTTAGGATTAAACCGAAGGGAGGGACCGAGAGAGTCTGCTGGGATTTACAAGACCTCTGAGGGCAAGGCATTGATATACCGATCTGTCATCTCTTTCTGTCTCTTTCTATTCCATCTGTGCGTCTGCTCCCTGTAGTGGGCTGCGACGCGCCTCCTATAATGTGTATTTAACGTCTCGTCTGCCCTGTCACCACATAGTTAGGATGATGTCTGCCCCTGCTGTCCTAGCAGGACGCGCTGTGGTTGTGATGACAGTGGAACCACTGCTCTCTGCCCCGCCGGGGCCTGGAAAGCTCTGTATCCGTCTGCCTTTTTATCCCTCCATCCATCCTGCGCCTCCATCCCACCATCCCGCCTCTCCTGGGGTTTATGTCTCCTCATACCCCCTTTGTCACAGCTTGTTCTGTCATTACTCACACTGGCTATCGGATGACAGGAGAGCACAGAAAAATGTTTGCGTGTATGTGTGTGTGTGTGTGTACACTCAGCATCTTATTACATCGTAATCAGTGGTGTAGCAGCCAACAGCAGGGAGCAAATCACATTAAGATAATTGGGAAACACTTCATGTTGGACAGCTGGGGTTGCGCTGGATTGATTAAATAAATTTGATGTCACAGAGGAAAACCAGCCTTCCCAGAGCTGAAGACACTGAGTGAGTGTGTGTGTGTGTGTGTGTGTGTAAGGGATAAAAGACACAAGAGAAAGATGAAGAGAAACAAGACAAAGGTTTATCGGGGGTTGCCAGTGAAAAAAAAAAAGTAGAACCAAAGCTGAGATGCTTGAGAGAAAGTCTCGCACTTCCTCTGGGAGCAAAATTGTTAAACTGAGAAATAAGCAGTGCTATTGTTTGTCATCAGCACAGGTTTCCATGCACACTCACTCAACGCCTCATAATTCTCCCAAGTGACCACTAGATGTCACTATTATCTGTGTGTTAAATCTCACTTTGACTGCCCTTGCTGACATGTTTGGCTCATACTGATAACAGTTGCCAGATTTGTTTCACAGCATTACACTGTCGTTTTCGACGCACTCCCCTCGAGTAAACTTTTGTCAAAATGATAAATCGTTTTAATGACTACTAAGCAGCTGATGATTTTGGCATGTCTGCAAACACCCCTCATAAAGTCACGAGGAATTTGTTGTGGGAATAAACGTGACAGATGTGTGATTTTGTCTGTGTTGTTAACATTTCTTCTGAGGTCAACTCTACGCGGCATAAGGACACATTGGCTCGAACTAAGATTATGCAAATGAGCAGCAAGTAATCAAAGTTCAAGCTGAATTGTTTAAGAGTTCATTGAACTGGAATAAAAAGATGTGGAGGAAATTACTTCAGTTTGTCATCGCTGTGGCAAATTAGGCAAGGAATGAATAAATGGATTAGCAGAAATGTGTGCGTGCTCGGTGGGTGTGTGAGTTGGAGGGAAGAATAGGTGCATGTGTCATGCAGTTGTGTACGTGCATTAGTGTGAGCACACACTTTATATCACCCATATACACAGTTACACAAATGTATGTTTTTGTGTCCGCGTTGGAGACGAGATACACAACATTGCTTCCATCTTTTTTAATGGCGTACATCCTACTCCTCCCCGTGTGTTGTCATGGTGATGTGTCCCTTCCCAACCTTTTTTTAGATAGGTATGCAGGGTTTGTTCCTCCTTTGCAATCTGACACACATACAGCAGAGCTACCATGAACATACACCTTATTACAGACTTATTGAAGAGTGTTGTGGACTGAAATTCGGAACTTACTTATCCTCAATTCATGGGGACAAGCTAAACTTATACCCATGCTTATACGATGGACCTATTGTTAAACCTAAACCTTGAAGGGATTTGAATTTTAATGAGACATTTCCCTTTGAGTTACTTTTGAGTTTCCTCGCTCAAGTTTTCTTTTAATTTGAAAAGTCCTCATTTATAAATCCACCTTGCTCCACCCCCCAGAGGAGAACTCTTATTGCTAGGCATTAGTAATCGATTAGGAGGAGAGACGAGGACTTGGCCGCTGCCAAAAACATTAAACACCCAACTGATCTTATTTAGATTTAGTCAGGGAGAGGAGAAGGGAGAAAAGAGAGGTGTGGATAGACAGGCTTGACTGTCTTATCTGCAGCCTGTGGTCACATCCGCTTTTCACACCTTCTGTTCTATCTCCTGCCCACACAACACGTAAGCACACGCACACACACAGGCACACACACACACACGCACACACACACACACACACCTAAAGACACGGCGGCTGATAGAAACATCGCTGGATGATTAATTATCACATGTATTGGAGATGATTTAGTTCAGTTACCGAAGCAATGGGTTGTCAACGGCATGTATAACCTGGCTTACATGATTGTGACACTGATTTGTTCATTATTGGTGCAGACAAAAGAAAAATGATTATACCAATGCCAGTATGTGCACAATTTAACACACCTGTAGCGACACTATTATCCCTATCATCTGCAGCCCGCTTCCTATTTTCCAATTTCCCGTCGTCTGCACCCAAACAAAGCCTTTGTTCCACACAAACACACACACAGAAACCCTTAACACATTATTATCAAGGCAGACAAAACAAACCATTTTCCTGTACGAGTGGTTTCCTATTACATTTGAACAGGAAGCAAATTAGGGTGAGGAGACAGTCGCTGATGAGCAGCGTGTGTGTCTGGATGCCAGGTGCGGCGGAGAGCGCGCTTTGCATATCAGAGAAGTGCTATTATGAGTAGAGCCATGCATACTCTGCATTAGTGGATGTAATGACCGAATGAGGGGCGACTAAATGAGGGGTTACCGTACACACACACCCACAGGTACTCATGCTGATACACACCGGAACACACAGCTAGCAACAAACTCAAACACACTCAGTCGTCTACTGTACTGTATGTGCTGAGGCCAGGGTCATCAGTAATGGAGCCGACTATGGGAGCGAAAAGCGACAGCGATGGATACGCATCTCCATAAAACCTGTTCTCTCCTCGCAGCCGCCATACATATTCAGACAGGCCGACTGAAGCCGTGCCACGTCGTTAGCAAATGAAAAGTAGTTTAGCATGAGAATGAGCCCAGGGGTCACAGGAAGAGAGATGCACAGAGACGGAACAAATCCCACTCGGCCCGTAATTGGCCCAAGAGGAGAAAGGAGGTAAGGGAGGCCGAGGCAACGTGGAACATTTGTTTCATTTACCTCATAAGCATCGGATCTATGGTGCTGCCTGGATCTGGATCCACTTTTGTAAGGAACATCTGTTTGCATAATAGAGGTATTGTTATTAGACCGAGCCATCTGATATTGAAATCATTGGTTAGTGGGGTTCCATATGCAGGTAGGGTGATACATTTGTGAGGGTTATGAGCTCTGTTTGACACAATGCCAACACGACAGCGGCACATTGCAGCTCAAAACATCTGATATTTTTTCTGTGAGGGTTGCAAACTAGCTATACTTTGGAAACTTTAGAGAAAACATTCTGACAACGGTAACTTTGAGAGCAGCTGGCATCGGGCTGTTGGCAGAGATTCATTAAGGCTGGTTTGACATCTGCTTTGCCCCGAGTCCTCCACATCCGTCCCACAGTGCAGCGCATCCACAACATCTCCACGTTACAATAAGACACTTGTTGACTGCGACCTGCTTCCTGTCGACAAACTTTTGGTGTAATCGAGCCCTCGGTGGTTTACAGACTCTACGGATCACACAGCTGAAGGACAGGGAGATTCTTAAAGTTTGGTGAAAGTTAAGCAACTAAAACCCCTTAGGCTACGTTCAGACTGCAGGCAAAAGTGGCCCTAAATCTGATTTATTTATTTTTTTGCGCATATGTGACACAAACCGGGCCGCACAGCCATGACAAAAGAGTAAGATGCACACAAGCCAATTAACACATTTTAAGCCTTTAAGACTTTAAGCCTCAGTCTGAACAATCATATCGGAATTCATGCCACTTTTACGTCACTCTAGAGTCACTCCATTCACGTCACGATCCCACCACTCCGGGCTTCGACTCCGCATCCGCACACACCTCCGTATAGAAGTTAACCTAACCCTGTCAGATGGTTTGTTTCACAGAACCATCTGAGAAGCCGTCATTGGAAACAGTTTGGTAAAAGGCAGGCATTTTAAAAAAAATACTTGGCAGGTGATTGGATGAACCATCTGTCAATCAAACTAATAAAAAGTGAAACCATTGCCTTTAGTGTCGTTCTTTGCTCTTCTTTCAGTGAAGAAATACTCTCCACTTCTGATATAACTGATGCTACTGCAGCATCTACGCTTATCTCTTCAGGAGCCGTCATTGTTGCCTCTGTGTCGTCTATGGTCTCACGCGGTCACACACACCTAAGCCACGCCCGGAACTGCAGTAGCTCCTCACACTGGATGCTGATTGGTCCAATGTCTGGCGAGCCGGCCACAAACCATGGATGTATAAAGAGGAACTCTTCCTGGGGGTTTGCCACAAACACACTACTTGAAGCCTGCTAGGATGGATTTTCGTGTAATAAGTGATCCCAAGATTCTCACGTGATCTCGTGACATTACGAGAATCCAGCTGCCATGCAAGGTTATACAGAAGTAACAGTCATGCTTCACAAAAAGCCATAAAAAAAAAATGTTGCTCTCTTTCCCCTCATCCTCGTTATCATCTGCTCACAAAGTAGCTGGCTTCCACTGCACATCAACTACTTCTGTGCGACAGCGTGCTGCATGTGACGTCTTTACTATTGTTATTTTGTGCATGTTGGTCAGCTCTGTGACCAGTTCACACTGGAATCTGATATTGGCCACAAAATACAATGTGAACGGCCAACAAAAAAATCTAAATTGAGCACTAAGGCTTGCAGTGTGAATGTTTATTTTTAGATACGTTTTGGGGAAAATTCAGTGACAATCTGAATAATCAAAGCTTAAAAGCTAATGACACCAAACTTGTAGCTGTTGAAGGAAAATGCTGACATCCTGACTCTTAACAGTTGTTGTTTTTCTCAAAAATGTCACACCTTGCCGCTCATGTATTCCATATAGTAATAGCCTTGTTCAAGATAACACTGTGCGACAGTCCTTTATGCTGCCAGCATACAATTAATTAGCAACATTAGTATTTTAATATAGTATATAAAGTTTTTTTGTGTTGCAGAAGTAATAATTATGCCTTGCCACACTTATCTGTTGAAAATGTGTCATTTCTGTTAATAGGCTTATTCAATTTCTTGCCAAGAGTTAGATGAGCAGATCGATACCCCTCTCATGTGTGTTCATTAAATATGAATCATGTGGTGAGCTTAGGTTAGCATAAAATCTGGAAACGGGGGCAAAAAAATCTGCCTACCAGCACCTCTAAAGCTCACTAATAATTAACACGTTGTATCCTGTTTGTCGAATCCACACAAAAGTCACCCTGATGTGCCGCGGCTGTTTCGCCAGCTGTTTTAACCATGGTATTAATTTGTGCCCCACAAAGAAACACTGATGCCTGATCTGTTTGAGTATTAAGGAGTCGACAATGATGTGTACGAGCATTGCTCATTGGGACGTTTAAGAGCCTGCGCCACTGGAGGGTAAAGCCCTCCCCTGTCGGCTTTTGAAAACTCACCGGAGCAAAATATTGATTTTCTGGCGAGAATAAGTTTAGCCCAGATGTTCAGTTTACTGTTGGCTGGATAGTGCAGGGCAGAACAGGACCAGGACCGATCAGTAATCAAGATCAACACCAGTCTGAACCAATTTACACCACCTTAGAGAACCTGGCATGCTTCACTGCTCAAACCCCCACCTCTCCCTCTCTCTCTCTCTTTGTCTCCCTCTGTCCTTCTCTCTCCCTCACTCTTTTTTTATATGTAATCTCTCCAGCCCAAGTTGTCCACGGAGCAGAAAGTCATTAAATGCTGGAGAGGCGACAGCGCAGTGATGGTTCAGCCTGAGAGAACACAGTCTACCTGAGCGGGCCTGACCACGGCTGCACACGGATTAGCTCATTACAGGTCTTACTCTCTCTGTGCAGAAGCAGAGAGGGAGTCCAAAGGGCAGCCGTGTGAGGTTCTCATCGGGACCCTTTTATTTGCAAATCAGTCTGATTATTTCCTTTCTTTCGTTGCTTCTACTTCATTGTTGAGGCATCAATCATTAGAAGTAAGCTGCGCTGCTCTATGTCCCCATCACTTACACCTAATGCGTGCATACACAATTTTTTTTATATTTATCACAATTCAAGATACAAACCCAGGGGTGAACACACAAAAACATGTCCCAAACCCCCTCAAACTTTGCCCTGTCAAGTTTTATTGATTATACAGAAAAGCATACTAAAGGCCAAACAACCATCGCAGTCGACGACTGAAATTTCACGTGTGTGTCTGTCTGTGTGTGTGCGCATACCTCATTAGGCCCACAGCGGAGGATAGTAGCCTGGCCAATTACACCGAATTCTTCTTTTCTCCCCCCTCTCTCTCTCTCTCTCTCTGCCTCCATCCTACCCCTACCTCCCCAAACAAACACGGCCATTTGCATATTGCTTAATGGATTGCAAATCATCCGACCCCCCAAAATGAGCTTAATTGAGGTAATGCATCATATTGTCGGCTGATTTAAGAAGGATAATCATTTTTGCTGTCAAACATTTTGCCTTTTCTCACCCATTTGTTTGCAATGAGCAAAGGGTCTTTGAAGGAGCTCCTCATTGAAATGTTATAATGCAGTTTGTCACAGAAAACTATTAGCTTCCTTCTATATTTTGTGTATTTCCTAAATCACACTGTGTAATCCTGTTTCCCTGGTCCAAGTGTTTAGACATGTGGCAGCATTACTCTGCTGCACCTAAGGACACCGATGTGGAAACACATACGTTATAGACACCATGTAGTTTGAAGACACACTGACATCAGGCCATCTGTTGCGTCCCCTCACATCGCCTGTATCGATCAAACACACCGCAAAGACTACAGCTCACGGCCAACTATCATGTACGTTCTGCGCCTGCATGAGAGGAAAAAACTCTCCACACCAGTAGATAGCGGTAGTCTGTATTCGTCATTCAAAAAGGGATAGCGGAAGACCGAGGACTGTGGATATACAAGCCGTTGTTTTGATATGTACATGAAACAAAGCAGCGTTTGCCGACCATTTTCAGACCACTCTCACTCACCACTTAGCTTCATTCCAGATGGCCGTGTCGTTGTGAAGATGAAAAATGAGAAGTGCTATTTTGACTTTACTTGTTAACTTGCTTTCCTCACTTCCGTTTCTCTTCTCGTGCTCTGATTCGTTTAAGTTGAACAGCCAATTGGAGTGATTTCTCTTACCGACGAGCTCAGACACAGACAGACTAGTGTCAACGGTGCGGGACACACCGCAAAAACAAGGCCGACGGACGCTCACCGACGGCCCTAAATTGGCCCTTGGTGTATCAGGGCCTTAAAGTGTGGGAGCAGCCAGTGGCCCATCAGGGCCGTGAATACAGGTTAAGGCATGTAGAGCTGTAAACCAGTTGGCAAAAACAAGTGGTGCTAATCGGCTCTAGAGGGGAGTGTTGACACTGGGAGACAGAGCAACTGGGAGAAGCACCATGTCACACTACAACCTCTGATGTGTGTGTGTGTGTGTGTGTGTGTGTCTGTGTGTGTGTGTGTGAGTAGTGGGGGTGTGTGATGAGATGGCCAATGGAGACCCTGAGAGAGCAGGTTCCCATGACCTGTATAGTCCAATAGGAGGTCTCTTCAACTTGTAAAGACACCACTTTGCCAATGAGCACACACACACACACATAATCACACAATCATTCATGCATACACACACGCGCACACACACACACACACACACACACACACACACACACACACACAATGTGACCACACACAGACCAGTTTCAGTCAATCCAATCAGATCTCAGGCTAATTTGGCAAACACCATCCTCTCTATCTCTGCTCCCTTTTCATGCTGCTCCTGAAGATTTCATCTGTCCCTGAGAGAATTCCCAGGCCTACTCATCTACACCGCTCACATTTAACCACACACACACACACACACACACACACACACACACACACACACATAGAGAAAAAATACACAGGCATTTATCAAGCATCAAACAATAAAAGGCAAAAACCCACCAGGATTGCAGTTTGACTCAAATGCAAACAAGTGTCTGACATAATCATCCACCGAATCTCCAAAGCTCAATGAAATAAAGTTCAAAGAAACTTTTTAAGATACGTTACACGTCTGGACAGCAGAATCTCTGACAGAGAAGCTGTCTCGTCTGAAATCTTCTGAGGTTATCATCTGAAATGATGTGAATATTTATGAGCTGAGAGGAATGAGACACAGTCTTATCTAAAATATGAATTTCCTAATCAGAGCTAATAAATATTTGACTTGTGGAGTCTTATCGTGCAGATTAATAGATATTCAGGGCTAAATTCTTAATGCGAAGCAGGCCATACAGTATAGTTCCCCATTAGGACCCAAGTCATCTTTGTCACGTACTGATGACGTCGTTGCCTGACCATTTCGTTTCAGACTTTTCCCATTAATGGCAAAGAAAAATAAGAATACTGCACACTGACAGCTCTTTACTCTTCATATTAGAATCCACCAAGGTTATGTTAATCAGTGATTATGAATTTAGGCTTTTGATGATTTTGCAATGACCTATTAAGATTATTGGGACAGATTATTTATCTGTATTCCAGCCCCGTGTTGTCTGGGATGCAGTGGTGTTTCCTTGTATGCCACCAGAGCATCCATCCCTCTCCTTTCTCTGTATTTCTCTGTGATGAATGACGTGACAGCCTCCTACCGTCATCTGACCATCGGTCACCTTGTTACTCCACCATGGGCAGAATTTTAACAGTCCCCTTAACGTCATCCGGTCAGCAGAGGAATGGAGAGCAGAGATAACAGAAAACATGAGATAATCAAGTTTATTTGAACAGCACATTTCAGCAACAAGGCAATTCAAAGACTTGAATTCAGAAAGATTTTATCCCTCTGTCATTTTAATTGGGAATCCTTCAGGGTACTTATCTATATTACTGATAGATCAAAAAACGATGTGCAACTTGAAAGGTGTTGCTCGTAGCAACAAGCTCACAGAAAATGATCACCTGACTCTG
The DNA here is from genome assembly GCA_916701655.1 of Sebastiscus albofasciatus. Classification (NCBI taxonomy): domain Eukaryota; kingdom Metazoa; phylum Chordata; class Actinopteri; order Perciformes; family Sebastidae; genus Sebastiscus; species Sebastiscus albofasciatus. The sequence continues at coordinate 41,721 of CAKAOI010046357.1, forward strand.
CAGTTCCTCTAAACTTTTTGCATCTTTCAGCTCATTGTTTTGGTGTTTTGATTCTCTCTTACCACTGTCATCAGCATCATTTTCAGCCGCAGCTGTTTTCAGAGGAAAAAGCTCTGATAATAAGCCAACTGTATGCTACCGGCCCAGCGCAAAATGGCAGACAAACAAAGTTAGCAAACTAACGTAATTGAGCATTTAGCAGATAAAGAGACACATCAGAAGTTGATGTTGGACCCCAAGTGGCCGCAAACTCAACCCCACATGAATGCTAATGTTTCTCTGTGTCTGCTGAATGTGTAAACAGCTGCTATATTCACTCTATAAGGTGATAATACGTTGACATTGTGGACAGTTTGTTTCTCGTGCCACCGAGTGGCCAAAAATATCAGTTGATGCCAGTTAAAGGTCGTCATATTAAAGGCAGGGTGGGCAATCTTGAGATACTAGCAAGAGTACACTAGACTTTTAAAAATGATCCAGCCGAAAAAAAGAGTCCTGTGTTGCCAACTCTTTTCCAATGAAAGTAGCTAGCAGCACTAGCTTCAAAAGTCCCTAAATCCAGCGAGAAAGTAGCAGCAATGACCTTCCGTCCCCTCAGGCCTCCCTCCAAAGCCACTCCCCCACAATTATCATTATGAACGTAAACATATAATGAACGTGAAAAGCAAACGTGGCTATTGTTAGTACTCGCAGCTGTCAAACTAGCCGCTTGTGGAGGACTCCGGCGGTGTGCAATGAGTGCATGGGCAGAGTGTGCACTGACAGGAAGGAAGTTAGGTAGACAAGTATGCCCGTCCAATCATTACATTTGGGTTGAATGAAATGACTGGATGGGTTTATTTCAGTCCAGTGATTGCTTTTGGGATGTAATGAGAATTTCAACTAATATAACAAAAACAGTTTCTAAAATCTTTACTAACCCTACCTTTAACAATTACCACATTTCATGCCTTTTCTCACTTGCAATTTTGAAACAATAGGCATTAGATTTAACGCCTAGTTTCTATAGGGGTTCACAGTTATAAGCCATTATCAAGACGTAATACATGCACAAGAATGGGGTTTGGGAATGGTCAGTAGTAAAAGATCCATGTACAACGTAGGAAATAAAAGGTAGGGTTGGTAGTGTTGTTCAAATACATTTTTTGTTATATTTGTTGAAATTCTCATTACATCCCGACTGCAATCAGTAAATCAAATGCTCTGACAAAAAAAGAAAGAAATTCTGTATCTGTTGCAGGATTGTAACAAGCCTGTCCACCTGCCTCTCTACTTACCTACCTGCCTGCCTGCCTGTACACACTTTGCCCGTGCACTCATTGCAGGTCATTGGAATCCTCCCCAAGCTGCTATCTTGACAGCTATGAATACTAACAATAGCCATGTTCGTTGTTTATGTTCATTATGATATGTTTACGTTCATAATGATAATTTGACGGAGTGGCTTTGGAGGGAGGCCTGAAGGGACAGACTGTCAGTGTTGCTGACTTGGCGACTTTCAGGTTTTTTTTTTTTTCATCCACATTTCATTTCACAGAGTTGGTAACAATGGGCCGGGTTATTCAGTTGGATAATTTTTTTTAAATCTGGTGTACTCTAACTAGTTTCTCAACATTACAGACCCTACCTTCAACAACCAAAACTGCAACCTGCACAAAGAAAAAGGCCATTTGGGACCGCCAATATGCAAAACGAGAGTGAGCAGCAGTAATGCATTTAAAATTCTTGTCAAAATCGTACGGCTTTCTTGAATGTTCTTATCTTTCAAATACTATCATTTTTACATGAACACATTTGAGGCTGTTCGCTGGCCAAAACAAGTACGCTTCAGCTACTTCATATTTTTAAGCCGTATATATTAACAGCTTTTTATGAGCAGAGAGGGAGGGAGAATAGGAGAGGGGGAACTGAGAAAATGTAGTCGGGAGTACGAAGGAGGGAAAAGAAAGGCACCCAATCTCTTCGGGTCTAACAATAGAAACCCAGAGCGGAGTCGATTTGAATTCCCTCACAGACTGCCTATAAACAGGACCACATGCTGAGAGTGATAAACCAATGGATTTATTCATCCACCTCATCTTCACAACTGTAGCCGTCCACATGTTAGCATCCACCCAAAAAACCAGAGGAGAGAAAGGCTGATAAAGTAACTCTATTACTTTATGAAAACAGGTTTCTCTTACCGTACGTGTGTGTGTTTCCAGCAACACCAATCACAGTACAAACTCAAACACAGACTAAAAATAGTGCACACGTATATAGAGTATATATATATGGTATCACAACGGGGGGCCACACCTCACAGTAGTCATTTCAAAGTGTGTGTGAGTGTGTGAGCGTGTGTAAACAGGGTATTGCAGGTCACACAGGAACACTGGACAATGATGAGACACGTTTGGATTGAGAGAAGTATCTCCCCTTTGCTGCCTGTTTAGTATTCAACACACTAAAATAACATTGGCTATAAAATGATACATAATAATAAAAATGAAATGGAGAAGTAAAGTTTGAGTCTGTACACAAAATTCTACCATCTGGCCATATAATCTTTGACAATGAGACACCTTACTAGATGTGCCATAATTGCACTTAAAGGAAGAGTTCGACATTTTCGGAAATATTCAGTTTATTGCTTTCTGGCAGACAGTAAGTTGAGAAGATCAATACCTCTACGGTAAATATGAAGCTACCACCAGTGTATGCTTAGCTTAGCTTAGCACAAAGGTTACAAACGGCTATCCTGGTTCAGTCCGAAGATAACAAAGACCAACACCTTTAAAGCTCACTAATTAACACGCTATATTTTGGTTGTTTAATCCATACAAAAACTGAAGTGTAAAAACAAACAAACAAAACCATAGACCAACTTCACAAACACACAAATATTGTATGCCAGACATTAATTATAGCTAAATTATTCATATTAGCAAAGCATAGAATCAGTGCCATGGTGCAGAAAATAATACCTTTTTACCAAAATAAGATAAACAGGTTAATAGGGTAAGAAAATAAGCTCATTTGTGTTGGAACTTTGACTTTTTAAAATAATGCACGGGTGGATTCAAATGGAAGTAAATCACTGACGATCTCCACATCTATTACAAATAATTAACCCATTAGTCCTGTGTCAATATGGCTTACTTTTAAGTTCAAGTAGAGTTAAAAAACCCGCACAAGGATGAGAAGAATATGTGATAAAATTAGATAAAGAAAATGCTTGTGCAACACCTTTAGCCCTGACACAGTGGATTGAAGTCAGCCCTCAATCATGGATCAAGGTTATGCTAAAAGAGCCCCACTGTGCATAAAAGTGCATGCCGCCGTGGGGAAAGTAAATCAGTTGAATATGAGAGTATCTCCCCCTCACCCAAACCTTTTTTCATGAACTCAAACTATAGCGCATGACTCATGTTTCCGAACTGAAGCATAAAATACTGTTGACATTCGTCTACAGCTGCAAACATGATTCTGTAATATTTGTCTTCCTGTGCCTCTGCATATTTGTTGACAGGTCTTAATAGATGAAGAATGAATATTTTGAATCCCTAATTCAAAATATGTATGGTAATGAACAGATGAAACGCCAAGTGTTGTTGCACATTTTCAGCTGTCTGGGTGTGTGAAGATGATGACCTTTTTGTTCACTGCACCATCACACTGGGAAAAGCAAGTCTAGTATTGTCAGGCTATTAAATAGGCTTTATCGTTCACTTTTGAAATGTAGTTATTTTTAAGCCAAAACACAATGTTTTTCCTAAAAATTAATTGAGTGGTTTTGAAAACGTAACATTTCATTCAGTTTTAAAACGTGTTAGTAGGGATGCACCAATATCGATACTGGATCAGATATCGGGCAGATACTGACTCAAATAGTTGGATCGGGTATCCTGACAAAGGGGCTGATCTATTAAATACAATTCTATGTTTATATACTATATACATTATATACTGGAATTTGAATTCCTGTTTAAGTTTTGACCAATTTGTTTATACATTAGTAAGATTTACACCTGAATTGTAATTCCTGTTCATTTTTAAGATTTTTTTGCCAAGTTGCTGGTGTACGATTTATTATTCTAATAACAAATAACAATTCACTAAATTTATATCTATGTATTTATTTGCTATATTTTGTTTTATGTTTTAAAAAATTAGGAAAGCAATGTTTAAGTCAAACCTGATGTTCCCTTACACTTAAATGAATGATCTCAGTCATTTCCACACATTGAGGCATACAGCTTATTCATTAATTAAACGTATTAGAACGTGTTGCTTTCACTTTTACAACATAGTAGGTGTAGTAGGCCCCTAATGACCCACATCTATGGTGCCTATAGCGACAGATAACACCTATTTAATGGCCTGATAACAGTCGAATTGAGTGCGGCAAGGCTTCATGTTGACACAAAAGAATCCTACACACATGCATTCGTGCATTCATGCACATTTATGAACACTGAAATACTGACAAGCAAAGCAGCTTCAGTGATAGAAAGATTGCATACTGTTTGGACACCACACTGTAACTGTGCATTGCTCTATATACGCATAATGTTCATAGCTTGCCATACTGACAGTGTTGTTTATCTGGAGCTGCAGAGCTAAAGCACTCAGAAAGTTGCTGTTCCGTCTACCTTGACACAGCTCGAATGTTCGGCAGAAGTTCAGGCAGTGACGATCAGGAAAGTTAAACTCTTCAGTTAAATTCTTGCTAAATTCAAAGTGTGAGACACTGTAGGAGGGTTATTTAAGTTCAGCTCCGTCTCTGTCTCTCAGCGCTCTCTCTCTCTCTCTCTCTGTTTCATCTGGCAACAAAGCCATCCAACAGTATGCAACACTTGGCTTGGTGCTTCTGCACTTCAAACACATATCACCTATTCCCTGAACATGCGCACAGGCACAAACGCACAAATCCAAAGATACATACAGATGTGCAATAGACACACACACACACACGCACAAGCTCCCAGAAACACACTGACTCCTGTCTAAAAAGCTACACCTGTTTGGAAGTCTGTCTTCCAGTGAGGCAGGAAACACGTTGGTTATCTAATCCCTTCCCAAACTGCGTGGGTGGACAGCTTTAAGAAAGATGTTGTCATGTGTTTGACAGAATGAAATGGTGAGTGGTGGTCAAACGGTCAGGTCACGGTCCCCTGGAAATATATTTTACTGCAGATCTTAAGCTAGAAAGACACACTGCATGAAACGCGCTGCACAGATATAAGAAATCCACAAATGGATGTGCACGCACACATACACACATTTCAGTGAAGCCTTGACATTCCTGCAGTGTACTCACACAGAGGAGGGGGCTGAGAGATATATATTGTGGACAGCAAAAAGAAATGATTTCTTTCTGAAAAGACAAAATCAAGGCCAAACACTGGCTTTGATTTATCATGTTATCCGCAGAATAGAAAAGCGCAGAGATGTTTGTAGGACACTTGTATCATTTGATTTATTAAACTTTCCTGCTCATCAATAGAAGCACAACATGAAAGGTGTTCTTACAAAAGCAGCAAACCCTGCAGCACATGCTGTCGCCAGCACCAGCCAATGAAATTCAAGTGAAAATGAGAATAAATCTGGTTCCCTGCAAATGAAGTTGCGCACTAATTTGCAAGTTTGCAGTGAGATGTTCTATTTCTTTGTCGTTTGTGGGACAAAACCCTTTACTGAGTTTAACTGTGATGCCGCTAGAGTACAGTAGGCCTTTTGTTAACAGCTTTTATTCAACAAAACCATCAACATTTGTACAAAAGATTATCTATCTATCTATCTACCTATCCATCTATCCATCTATCTATCCACCTATCTATCTATCCCTCTAGCCATCCATCCATCTCAAACCATCTATCAATATATACATCTCCATCCATCCATCCATCTCAAACCATCTATCTATCTATTAATCTATCTATCTACTATCTATCATCCATCTCCATCCATCCATCCATCTATCTATCTATCTATCTATCTATCCATCCATCCATCCATCCATATCAAACCATCTATCAATATATACATCTTCATCCATCCATCCATCTATCTATCTATCTATCCATCGATCCATCTATCTATCCACCTATCTATCTATCAATCTATCTATCCATCTATCCATCCATCCATCTCAAACCATCTATCAATATATACATCTTCATCCATCCATCCATCTCAAACCATCTATCTATCTATCTATCTATCTATCTATCTATCTATCTATCTATCTATCAATCTATCTATCCATCCATCCATCCATCCATCTCAAACCATCTATCAATATATACATCTCCAACCATCTATCTATCTATCCATCTCCAACCATCTATCAATATATACATCTCCATCTATCGATCCATCTATCCATCTCCAACCATCTATCAATATATACATCTCCAACCATCTATCCATCTATTCATCTATCTATCTAGTTATATATGAATCCATCCATCTATCCATCTTTGGATCTCATGCCTGCTAGCTGAATAAGGTCCATTTTCTGTTTTCAGTCTATAAATAACACAGTAACACAGCGAGGGCAGGTAGATGTCCATATATGTGTGTATGTAATGAGGTGATGACATACTATAAATATGACTCATGACTGTATTTTGTGAGAATCATGAAGGCAAAGCTGGGTGCTGCAGCTGAAATTGTGAACTATTCCTGTTGCTTTACTTAGCAAAACTGAGCAATGTCGGGGTTAGGGCTTTTCATCTTCCTCTGGAATATAACGCAGACACATGTGGGCGCACACGCACGCTCACACTAACACACACACACACACACAGATCCCCGAAGCACAGCAAGACATGCTATCTAGATTCCACTTTCTGAAGATCAAACTCCTCACGTCTCAAAGACGAGACAGTTCTGCTACCCTGCCCTGTACCCAGCGAGGAGGAGGAGGAAGGAGGTGGGAGTGAAGAACGAGAGCTGGGGCAGAGGAAGGAAGAGGTGAAGGAGAGGTGGGGAAGAGAGGGAGGGAAAGACAAGGTGATGTTTTTCTGTGAGCACTCAAATATATATATATTCAAAGCCAAAAGGATTCTAGTCAGCCTAAAAATTCTGCCTAAAAGTCAGAGCTGCACATAGCAAATGCAAGTGTGTGGGTTTGTGTGTTTATATACAATAAAACACTTCAGAGAGAGAGAAGGAAGGAGCTTTATGTATTGATACCTTTCTGATTCCTGATATTTTAAGATTCATCAGTGCTTCACGACTTGCAAGCTTCATCGTTGCCTCTGCACTGACAAATATTGATGCTTCATGTGTATTCTATCCAGCCTGCACTTGAACGTCAGTTTGCCTGTTTCTCCTCAAGCTATAAAGAAACACATGTGCAAACACACGCACACAAACACAGACCCTCACATGAAGGGTGGCCTGACAGCACAATGAGAAAGTCAGTGTGTAACCCCATGATAGTGAACATTCTCCTGAGGGATTTACTGCTGAATGTTACAAAAACAGAAAACAGATAACAGCTTCTTGCGACCTATTGATTGGCAATACACGCCCAGATACACACAGATGCACATGCATGCACACACTCAGACATTTGAACACAATTGTAATGTAACAAAAATACATCACCCTCTTCCACCTGCATTGTTTAAACAACAATAAGAGTCTGCAGCCATGCTAGTAGGTCTCTGAGGCTGTGCTCATAACATAGACTGTATATATACTGTAGATAGACAACTTCCTCCCACTGTACAAAATTGAAGCCAAAATATCCTGGATACAGGAACTGCCATCTTGAGATTTTGACGTCATTTGAGAGTAAAAATCTGCACAGTAGTGATCGGGGGGCTGCGGCACACATCCGCCCGAGCCAATCCCGAGCCAAGCACGGCCGCAGCTTGTTAGCGCAACAAGACACAACAACTAACCATCATATCTCTATAACTACATTTATGATCAAATTGACACAAGTTCTGTCACTTGTGACGGTTTTGAAAGTTGAAGTTACATCTCCTCTCTCGTACGATTCCCGAGCCTCCGGCTGCTCAACTACTTCACACAGTGAAGCTGTCAATCACAGCTGTCAATCATGACGTCTCACCCCTTATCAGAAAAATGACCACTTGAACATACAGCAGCATGACAAGAACGACCTAAAAAAATGTATTTGATGTGTACTTTGACTATTTTAGTTTGGCCCGTGACCCATCCGCTAACATAGAAGGGGCGGACTTTATGACCTATACTGCAGACAGCCACCAGGGGGCGATCGAGATGTTTTGGCTTCCCTTTTGGGGAGCTGTCAGGTCGTCCATCTTTATATACAGTCTATGGCTCACAATGACAATAGTAACACACTGATGTATTGCAGCTATAAAATTTAGCATATCAGGTTCACCATCTTAGTTTAGCATGCATGCTAACATTTGGTAATTAGCAGTAAAGAGGGACAGTCGGAATCACCTAAGTCATTAGGATTCATCATCTGGGAGAAATTACTGTCTGTGCAAAATGATGGCAATCCATCCTCGAGTTGTCAAACATTTCAGTAGGAGGCAAAAATGTCGACCTACTGGTGGAGCAACAGGAAAGGTCAGAGGATTACCAAAGTCAGTAGGCTTCGTCCTCTGGGGATCATCTGTTATCAGGCCATTAAATAGGCATTATTGACCGCTATAAGCACCATAGAGTCATTAGGGGCCTACTACGCCTACTTGTAAAATTGAAAGCGATAACACATAGTAAAACTGTGTTTAGGCAACAAAACTACAACTTTTAAGCAACTAAAACAATTAGTTAAATTTAGGGAAAGAAAATGCGTTTTGGCATAAAATAACTATGTTTCTAAAGTGAACGTGAAACTTAACACATGTGAACACAAAGACAACTACATGTTGTTGGTTTCACATGGGATGCAAACCCAAGCCTCCTGGGTGAAAACCCTGTGTTTTGTCCATCCATCGCCCCTGACCTCCACCCCATATGGAGTTTCACACTGTCTATACTACAGCGCCTGACTTCTGCTCCTGTCATAATTGCAACGGTCGCTAGAGGTCGCTGTTGTGTTCTTTTATAGCTTATTTTGGTGATCCGCCATGTGAATAGATAATAAAACCTACTGAAGGGTGTAGTAGGCCCACATCTATGGTGCTAATAGCAACAGATAACACCTATTTAATGGCCTGACAACAGCACGTCTGTACACAATTTTAATGGCAATCCACCCACTAGTTGCTGAGATATTTCAGTCTGGACCAAAGTGATGGACCGACCAGAAATTGCCATCTCTAGAGCCACGCCACTTGTACAGTATGGCTACATAAAGCCACATAAAAGTCAGAGAAAGCCTTAACAAGAGTGTGTTCATGCTAGGCCAGGACAGATGGACAAACAGTGAGAGAGAGAAAACAGACAAAGACAGACAGCTGAACAGAAAGAGTCAGGTTCCTTTATGCATTTGTTTCCACTTTGCCCAGCTAAGCAGCATACTTGTAGCTTGCTTTTTCCCCCATAAGAAGATTAGCTGTAAGAGGTGACGCAAGACTCCCAGATTACAGTGCATATAGCTGTTGTGATGCTCTATTCATCATATCCTTAGCAGCCTTATTAGATTGGCACTCATCCCTCGAACATTTTACAATAGCACTCTATTCATAGATCAGCTCATGCCGTTTGAATACAGACATGCTAAATCCATAGACTCTCTTTTTTTACACTCACAAGACACACAAAAACATCAGAAGACGAGCATCCTCAGACACAAGCAATTAGAGTTTGTCGGATTGACCCGCAGAAGACAAGGTGACTGCTGTGTTCTGTTATCAAGCTTATTCTGGGTTACAGTGTCTGCTCCTTGGATCGCCTGTCACCTACATGCACTCCAGCATTTGTGGTACAATTCCTGTCTGATATCATCCATACTTTATGGTACATCATTTAGATTCATACGCTGTTCCACTTGTTTATGTAAATGCTGATATGAGTATCTGTCACTCCGCTCAATATCGTTATGATTAATGTATGCTGCCCCACATACTCGGCTAACAGATCTCTAAGTCTTCGTGGCAGATGCTGCCAGCGGTTTGATAAAAATGCAAAAACGAGCGTGAATTTTTTTGTTTTCGTATTTAGCGGCAAGCGTGAGGATTTGAGGTGTTTTGCATGGAAGTCTAAAAGAAAGAGATTTAGTATTCAGATGAGTCATGAGATGAGTGCTGCAGCATGCGCTAATTGTAAAAGGATGTTCCACTTTAATGTGTGTTTGGGATAGCATATAGCAGCATATGGTGTTTTAAAATTCATTGCCATTAACATGAGTCGAAAAGTGACACAAATGTGTGTCCCAAAGAGCATGTGCCCTCACATACTGTGCCGCATGAAGGCGCGTCATCACACTGTTGAGGTATAATTCATTGTCAACAGTTACCCTCAGAGAGAACTATGCTATTCCTCTTTGCCTTATGCTGGATAGACTCTCCTTCAGGATCTCCTAGTCAAGGCAACAAGCTGTCTCACTTACACACACATATATAAATATATATGCCTGGAGCATGCAATTACCTGTGTGTATGTGAATGACTGGTGGCAGTGTCATCATGGCGGTTGGAGGATATTAGCCCCAGCAGGAACGGCTGACATCTCAGTGCTGCCATAGGGCTGTCTAACAGTGCAGAAAATAAAGGCTGGGAAACTCATTAAGACTCATTTACAATGTGTTGCTACTGAGCGCTCTAATTTAGACATGAAACTGACTTCAGATCTGCTCCCACAAACTGTGCGCCAGCATGCAAAACAGATTCATGACCCAGCCCAGCTTGAACCACAAATCGTCCACTTGACTGCAGAAGGCGGAAGAGGACGAAAAAAGAAGAAGCACCATGCACCATATGTCGAGCACATAGAACGGATTATATAAGGCTCATTATTTGTTTTGAAGAATTGTTATTGATATAGGCTACATATTGAAATTATATGAATAAATGTGTGAATATTGGATTTCAAAAAATCAATATAGAAAAACTTGGGGGGAAAAGTGGATTTTAAACGTACTGTTTGCATCACAAGTACTTTGTTATTTGACCATTTATGGAGTTTTCTTTTCCTTTCTCGGAGGGAAATCCAGCCCATTGGCGTTCGATACCACAGCACAAAGTACCCTTCAGGCTTTCCATTAATTACAATGTAAACCCATCCGCGGCAACAGCAAACGCTCAGGGAAAGTGCTGTGGTGATGTAATGCAAAGGGCGAAAGAAACACACACAGGACAGGCGTGAGTGCAGGTGGATGGGTCCACTAAACGCTTTCATCCAGGAGACCACTGCTTGTGTCCCGTGCAGTAAGTTTCACTTTCATGTTACAATCAGCTGTTCCTTCCTGTCCCGTATTCACAAGGTCAAGTCACATTTTCACTGTACAAATGTCCTTTTTTTTCCTAAACATAACTAAAGCTAAGTTCAAATTACATGACTTTCAAAATCGTCAGATCACTGCACTGTTCACACAGTACTGTGAGTCATTAATCGTCTCTAGTCATCATGGTTTTCACACTACAGGGGGTCACACACTACAAGACCTTTCATCGGGAAGAATCCCAAATGAGGTCTCCAAAGTACATTTTGTCACAAAAACACACGCGAGAAATACACGGTAAATGACGTGATACCATGCGCGAGACACATTGCTGATGTTGTTGGCACATTTGTTCACAAAATAGCCTGTTTCCATACTCTTTTTTACTATTTATTCTTCCAGGTGCGACAACAACTTTGCTCCGTGTTGCAAATGCAGCACATACAGAAAGTTCTTATTGTTACAGGTGACCTCTCCTCCCCCAGGTTTCCCCTCAACCCTTGTCTCACGCTCTCATTGGCTGTAGAAGTCCATATGCTAGATATCTAGAATGTGTCTTTGAGGCATCAGCAAGCCTTTCGGCTTGCATCTTTGAGCAGTTCACACATGACACTTGAGCGGCGAGCCAATGCCGATTTGCCTCGGATCTGGGGCTTTCGTTGGGGAGCTCCAAAAACTGTCAGGGAGCGGAAAATCAGGGCTCAGTTCATGTAGTGTAAACTAGACATAAGTGGTTTTGTTGCTTAAATCTAAGCAAGCGTTTTTGTTTAATTCACAACATTAAGCACATGTTTACTGCGACTGAAAAGTGATGCTGAGGGGTCTGACAAAGCCTCAGTATGTGACGCGTTGGGATGAGAACGTGCAAAATTAGTTTTCTCCCCATTCTCTGTTCACTTTACATCTGTGCTAGTCGCACGAAAACCTCAAATGTGAACAACAATAATCCACATCTCCTCATAGCAAGAAACAACAACTTTTGGGTGCATTGAGACATAAAAACAGAGGAAAATTCAGTTCATTCGAAACAACAAAATGCTGAATAAGGAAGTAGTAAAGGCTGCAACAGTGGCTGTTGAGGTCATTGGTGTCCGAACTTAACCATCTATTCAACATTTCGGCCCAATATCGATGCCTGGCAGCCAATAAATCATGAAGTCATCTATTCACTGGCTCACCTGGTGCACTGCAGTAACTGGCTTGTTTAACTTGATCAGTGAGGAGGCCACCTTAAGGCTGCCGTTTGAAATTGTACCCCCAAGGCTTTATGACACAGTTCACACATATCCCCTCACACACAGACACACACCGGAAATGAAAAAAAAAAAACTGGTCATGAGCAAAATGTGTGTACCGAGGCGCGCACACGCTTTCATGAATAAAATACATTCTGAGCTATATGTGGTTTGTCATCTGTAAGATTATGTGAGCAGGAAATGATTCATCACCCGCGTAACTTAGGTCCACTTGTGGTGGCAATCAGCTCGTGATTGTGTGTATGCGTACATACAGGATGCAAATGTCACTTGAAAGGTTTAAAGGTTTTGTTTGCATTTGTATATTTATGTGTTGTGTGTTTGAATGTGTGTGCTTATTTAATATTATAGATGTGGTTGTTAATGAGATGCATAAATGAACACATTGGACGGTCTTTCAGAACACACTTGGCCTGGCACTCAAATCTTACACCATCCGTGACTAGATGACTAGATGTTGAGGACATCAGAGTAGCATAACATTGTTTTAAAGAAGCTGTGAGACTCATTCGTAGTGTATTACTATACATGCAGAATCTGTCTGTGCAACCCAAAAGGGGTTTGTCAGTTCTGGGCTACTGTAGAAACATGGCGGACTTCGTGAAGAGGATCCACTCCCTATGTAGGTATAAACCAAGTCCCCAGGAGGAGCGCCAGGATTTGAAGCAAATTTTCATGGTGGCCAAATGGCGGTAATACAACTTCTGTGTCCGTCACGTGATGCCATTAGGCCCAAAAAGACATTTTCCCACAGACTTACATTGAGAAAAGACGTCGGTAACTCAGCGGATCATTGTTTGGGGGGTAAATCAACTTCACCGTATGAATTCTTGAATAGCTCTTATTTAAATGTTTAGGTCCTAAAAGTTGTAAAATGCACTAATAGCTGAATCCAGAGTTATTTCCCTTCCTCCGTTCATGTGAATGAGCCCCAGATCGAGGCTCAAGCGAGAGCTGGGAGGCGGAGTTAAAAGAAACGCTACTGGGCCTGCTCTATGGGCCCAATGGATGCGGAAGATCGCCGGATGATCTAGGTACTTTATCACTCGGCAGTCGAGCCATTTTGGCTTCATGCGCCAACGAGCAACTCTCATAGGAATGAACGGGAGCCCGCCGACAACGCTGTATCCAGTTCTCTTTACACATCCATGATGTAAACGGCTCATTCCAACATAATGAAAACACAACGGTTCTTATTATCAGGTGATTATACACTAAAGAAAACATACTTATTGATATTATATTCTATTTGGGCCAATAGATGCCCCTAATTGTTACACACTGTTTCTTTAAATTACGTCACCACACTCCCAGAGTACTTTCTCTGAGCATTTAATATTGCCGCAGATGGTTTTACATCATAGTTAACTGAAAGACCGGAGCATCTCATACAGCCGCTAAAGGCTGCCTTGTGCATTGGCATCACACGTCGAGGGGCGTGACAAAGCGTCGGTATTTTACGTCCTGGGAATGAGAACGGGCTGGAGGCCCAAGATCACTCAATTTACTTAGTTGCATTAAAAGTTTTGTGTAGCACAAAACAGCTTGGGATGTGTACTAGAGACCCAATACTTCCCATGACCCCAGAGGGACTTTATCGACCTGAGCTCCTCTAAAACTGAGACACAAAAAGGGTCCAGTTGGATCCTACCTACTGTGCCTGAGCTCCTCTTGTCACACGGACAGAGAGAGAGACACTGGAGGCAACGAGAAACACAGCGTCCCCCTGTGATGTAACGTCGGTCCACACTGGATTCGTCCTTTGAGGCATTCTGAAAGAGGGAAGAGAGCAGCAGCTCTTGGAATAAACATTTAGTGCATTTTGGGAGCACCTCCGAGGACCTGTCAAGTGATGAGCTCACTTTTCACCACATTGCCTCTCCACAGTGTCTTCCAATAGAACAGCACACATAATTAGACACACATAATTACACGTACACACACACACACACACACACACACACACACACACACACACACACACACTAACACAGGCGCATATGGTCTCATCTGTAGTCTGGCTATGTTTTTACTGATTAGAAGAAGGGGAGGTAAAATTAAGGGAGGATGGGAAGAGGAAACAGAAAGAGAGAAGGAGTCCAGAGAGAAAAATAAACAGTTAAAGCACTTAACGTCGTTTTTTTCCGCTGTGTTTGAAACGGTACCAAGGGAAAGTTTCATGCCAGAGCAATTGTCTTCCGCTTTTTTGTTTAGTCCAACTTGCTATTTTAATATGTGAAGGAAGTGTGTGTGTACCTGAGAAAGTGTGTACATAAGCTTTGTGTATACAGTACTTGTGGCCATGCATAGAAAGATTCTCGTGTCTGTGTGTGTGATTTTAGTGTGGATTTGAGTATTATCCATAACACTGCAGGGCAATTTGAGTCCCTGAAGGGCACTCTGTGTTGTGAAAGAGCAGAAAAAGCTCTGCCATTGCCAAGCTCTCACCTGGACAGCTCTTCAAAGCACCTCTCTCAGAGCAGCCATCCTGGAGCGACTGGCATGGGCAGAAATAGCAGCATGACGGCCGGGGATACATAGCCAGCACCGACCGAGGCATCCACTTAAAAAGGAGGTGGGGGCTATAGATTCATCCAATGTCACTGTCTGCTCAGGACTGAAGATCTCCCGAGTTTTGGACGTGTTCCCAGACATTTTTAATCAATTTGTCATAACTAAACTTCGTGTTCATTTAAAGTTTTCTGTGCAACTGTCTTGTTGCCGTGTTGCGAATGGCAACGGAGCAAAGAAGGGAGAGGGAGAAATACGGGAAGAAACAGGCAGAGGAGGTCTACTTCTGTTGAGAGGATTGTAATTAGCAACTGTGATAATTAACCAAATGGGAGATTAATGGACAGGGATGAAATGATTTCTGTGCTATTTAAAGCATACATGCACAAGCGGATAACAAAATCTCACGCTAGATAATACTTGATTAAGAGCTAAATATACATGAGGAAAAGTAGAAAACAACAAGCTTCATCTCAGAGTAAACCAAAGCATTAAAAAGGATGTAGAAGTTTCAGTATCGCAGTGCCGCGCTGGTTCGGGTGACTCTTGATATCCGGGGATGGATCACCTCATTAATGAAACATCATCTTTTATCAAATCGCAATATTAAATATTAAAACGTGTGATAATGAACTATTCTGCCTGCTTAACTGCTCCGAGTGTCAGGAGACGAGACAGACAAGACACACTTGTATGAGCACACACACACACAAACATGCGCACACATACACACACACACGCATACACCATTAGTTGATTTAAACGGGTGAGCCTGCCCCCTATTCATCACCGAGCACCTCTGTGACTGGCCCCTGCCAAGTCCTGGTGAGTTTCATCAGTGCTGACAGTGGACATATCTCACTCTATTCTGTCTCTGATGAGCTCGTGCTCTCTCGGCTTGACTCCAGTAAGGAGACATCCAGCTCTTATTTTCGCTGCTAGATGACTGTCATTATCCTAATTTTCACTCCTTGAGTGTCAGTGTGTGTGTGTGTGTGTGTGTGTGTGTGAGCACTGTATCCTGTGTGTGTGTTTCAGATCCAATTTTAACATGGAAAAAGAATGTATTTGTTTCAGTAGCTGACCACTGAATCACATTAAACACTTTGCTGAATTACTGTTTCACCAGTATGAATGTTGTAGTGTCAACACATTACACAAAATCATACCATATCAGCAGACAATTTTTAATAGTGTCGGACCTGGTAGCCGGTAGGCACCCTGTGGCATAGTTACACAAAGTTGCGATGGAAGGACAGTCAACATGTAACCAGTAAACATGGCCAAAACATGGAGGCCGCCTGAGTTTATCTTTATAAATTGTATCATAAATGTATTTTAGTTTATTTTCATCAACTTTACAGTCCCAGTTATAGTAAAGAGTATTAGAAGACATTCAGTTACATCATTATCCATGGGATCTTGGTTTTAATGGAGATATTGCCTTTGAAATTTAGATTATACACCAGGCGAGGATAAAAATCTTATTTGTTCCTTTATTGCATCTCCATTTACTCTGGAATGGTAATAGAGTTTAGTTTACTTACCATGGATTCATATTCCTCAGCTTCTTACTTTCAAATGTTATTTTAGCCGTTTTTCATTAGACCTAGGGTAAATGGACTTGCATTTATATAGCGCCTTTCTAGTCTTCTGACCAATCAAAGCGCTTTACACTATATGTCAGCATTCACTCATTCACACACACACATATTCATACACTGAGGAGGTGCCGATCTAATCTAATCTAATGCTTCATCACAGCCTTCAAGAGCAATTTCTTGTTCAGTATCTTGCCCAAGGACACTTCGACATGGACACTGAAGGAGCTGGGAATCGGACCCGCTCTACCTCTGAGCCGCAGCTGCCGCGGCTCAGGTTTAAGAGGTTAAACCATTATCAGTAAAGTTAAAACTTAATTTGTATTATTCTCACACTTTAAACTAGCCTTGTCTCTTTTGAACGTCCAATCAGCTTAATGACAGATAACTTTAATGAAACTCTGTCTAACCACTTTCAATGAGAATTTCCCATCACTGGGGATGCTTGAAGGCTTTTTAGGGCCGAAACAATCAACGATTTAATGTCATTAGAATCGGCCAATTTGATACCAAGCACAGATTGGTCCTGTTCTTAGACATGCAGAAAGCTCCAAAGAGATACTCACAATGTTTGTGCATTGTGTCTTTGAACTTTTAAATGGCTCCTGGCACTGGAAATATATTAATTTAAACTATTACTAATTTGAAAAGTATGAGGGTACATTCCTGGCAGCAGTGACTTATTACTTTTTTCCATGTTACATTATACCCTCCAAAATCATCAGCTGCGTCCTTCCTAAAAGAAAATTTATATATTTAACCAAAAAGACAGTATCTTTGCTGAGTTAGTGTGCTTTCACATTCTCAAGATCCACATGGACAGCCATGATGGATCAGGAAGTGGACGTGGCGTACTGAAAGACAACAACATGTTGATGAGCAAATATGATTTTAAAAAGTAATTTTTAGAAAACGGTCACTATATCCTGACAGTAGTGCATGAGACAGGTAATCTAAAAAACATCATGTGCCTCTGTGTCCTACGGTGCTCCTGATGGCATCTGCAAGATTTCACAGACCGGAGGAAAACAACCAATCAGAGCCGAGCTGGAGCCTACCGTCTCTGAGCAGCTGTCAATCACTCACAAATTCCGATAAAACGGTCACTAGGCAGCGCTGATCATCTTGTAAGTGCATGAGACAGGTAATCTAAAAAACATCATGTGCCTCTGTGTCCTACGGTGCTCCTGATGGCATCTGCAAGATTTCACAGACCGGAGGAAAACAACCAATCAGAGCCGAGCTGGAGCCTACCGTCTCTGAGCAGCTGTCAATCACTCACAAACTCCGATCAAACGGTCAAACTAGGCAGCGCTGATCATCTTGTAAACATCTTGTAGTGTACTGTTTAGCTGTAAAATGAGAAAGTGTGTGATCTGGCAGCCACGTTGAGATCAGTTGAGGAAACACCAAGCAACGCCCACCAGCCGGAGCAAACTTTCTCATTTTACAGCTAAACAGTACACTACAAGATGTTTCTGAACACATTTTATGCAATAAATAGGCCTTACAGTAACAGAATATTGATTCATATTAGATAAGTGCTGCCTAATTTGACCATTTGACAGGAGTTTGTGAGTGACTGACAGCTGCCTCCGTTGAATGAACAGCCAATAGGAACGCTCTCTCTCTGAAATTACCTGTGATTGGCTAAAGTCTCCCGTCACAGGCTACATTTTTAAAACAGAGCCATGAGGAGGTGCAGAAGTCTAGTTTTCTCTCAGATCACTTGAATTACAATATGCTGAAAGGTTATTATTGAACTTTTGCCCAATGATGCCAAAAACAATCTGCCTACTGCAGGTTTAATAAAGTAGTTATTCTAACCCAACCCTAACCAAACCATGACCATAGCAGTGTCAAAGCAGAAAATTGTTTTATTTTTGCAACAGTGATTTTTTTTTACAGTTTTAGAAGGCACTGACAAATGATATTGTCCTGGCGACAGGGACCAGAGAAATTCTGGGTTGTGGAGGTTGTGTATTGACCGTCCATCATCCTGCTTTTTTAATTTTTTTGCCACAACCTTACAACCCATCCACAATCTCACACAGACTAAAAAAAAATGCTGCAATATTCGGGCCGCAATAATCACAAAAACACACCACGAGTACCTGTTGGGACTGACAAGCTGCAGAGTGTTTGCTCAAAGAAATTGGGTTGGCGTTGTGTCCAAAATGAGATACAGCCTCAACCAACTGACACCGGCTCTAAAACTAAGATTGATAGAAATCTTTAGGAGCACAAAGGTGGTGACATTATTCTTCAACATCTAGTTCCAAATGAGGTTATAAGTCAATACTTCTGGCATTTAAATTATTATCTGCAGAACAGTATATGTAAGTGAGTGAGTGAGTGAGTGAAAGAGTGAGTGAGTGAGTGAGTGAGTGAGTGAAAGAGTGAGTGAGTGAGTGATCCTCTCTGTATGTGTCATGTGTCGGGGCCTTTGCTTAGCGTCGCATTGATTCGGCCTTTCCTTCCTCTCATCCATGCACTCTTATTGTCAGAATGCTGCTGCAGATCGCCTCATATCATTAATCAATTATTCACCAGTAGCCTGTTAATGTTTAATGAGTGAGGCTGCTGCGGTCAATTACTAATGAATTGTGGTCGTGGTGAGAAAGCTCAGAGGAGAGGCCAAATCAGATACTGTACACAGTCTGTTTGTGTGTGTGTGTGTGTGTGTGTGTGTGTGTGTTCAATAGTGTGCAAACGTGTGCATGTAAATGCATGCAAACACACCTGGAGTGCTTCTGTATTTGTATGTGTAAAGAGTAATTTGATTACAGAGTAATTAAAGCTCGCCGTTTTCATTTTGTTTTACTGATTTTCATCAAATAACACCCAGATTTCTTTTAAAAGCACATTGGCCACGAGTGATTCTCACTCAGATTCCAAAGGTTGTTGTGTTTTCAGTCACAAGTAATGCACTGTAGTTCGTATATATCCCACCAAATCAATTTGTATGTAATCCACGTAATTGTGAACCAGGAAGTATAAAGAGCAACAAACGCTGCATAGGGAGCAGGTCAAGGTAGATGGGTGGGTCAAACAACACTGGACTGTTGCCCAGGACACCGGTGTTCGTCACGTAAGTTTCGTACTTCAGTAACGCCACTTCCATGATCTTTTCCTAAACCTAACTAAGTAGTTTTGTTGCCTAAACCTAACCAAGTTGTCTCCTGTGAAGACGGAAGCTTATTTTGAAAAGACTGTATGAATGTAACAAGCAGAAATTGACACATGTTGTTAGACATTCGTAAGAAAACGCACAAAAAATGAGAAATTCCTTTTTGTAAGATATCATACGAACTGTTGTACAAGTAACTCTGCTGAAGTTCTGACTTTAACTTCTTTGTCTTTGTGTAATATTATCATATGATCCGCGCACTGAGCTCTGATTGGTCAGTAGACCGTGCTTTTATATGAGTTGATCTCTTATCTGGAACACAACCTGCTCCGGAGCAGGTTAGGTGTTCAGCATAAGTTACCATGGCAATCTACCCAGGTAAGAAGTGAACCACCGTCGTAGGACGGAAAACCCAAGGTTAACCCTGAAGTTACATCGCTAACCCCAAATCCTGCTTCGTAGTACAGGCTTCTGATTTTCTTTTTTATTCAAAATAAACAAAAATAATGAGCCCTAATACAGAGCAAGAACAGAAAGAAACTTAACAAACTTTTAGTTGTATCAGAAACAATTTGTCCATCTGATCCGACGTGGCCACAAATAAAGTTCGGGTGTAAAGCACCCTGAACAGAAGGTTGTGTGAGGTGAGTCACTGCTCAATAACGAAGCATTCTTTTTTTTGTGCGCGTTTACGTGTGTGTGTGTGTGTGTGTATGTGTGTGTGTGTGTGTGTGTGTGTGTGTGTGTGTGTGTGTGTGTGTGTGTGTGTTGAACTGGCGAGCAGACGAACATGAGACAGGTCAGTGCATGTCCTGTGAAGAGTGTGTGGCCTGCAGTCTGTTGGCCATGCCTCTGTAACCAAGATAATTAGAGACCAACCCCCCGTTAGGAGCCACAAACAGCCCAGAACAACTATTACCGACCATATGATATTCAAACACACACACACACGTTTTCACTCAGCCATCTAAAACACATTTAGGACAAATTTGATATGCGTCATACTTAATTTCCAAATATAGCCATTGTTTTCAATTGCCAGCTACACTGGCGGACCTTTGTGGTGATGATGAAGCCATTCTAACAGACAATAAACCAATAAAAGTCTATATGGCTCTTCTAAATTAAATATTTGGATATTCTGAACCAGGTTTAAGGGACCAAAAAGAGGGATGTCAAGTACTGTAGACATGTACATTGTTTTTTTTAATAGATTAAAAACACAGCAAAGTAAAGTAAAGTACTTTTAACCTTATAAAGATGTAGATTATAGTTATGCAGGTTTATTAATTACATGGTTTCTATTGGACTAATTTGTGTAGGACTGTTATCGGGGTAGAATAGGAGCTTTCTTTTGATACTTGGGCTGTTCTTATACACCGTATAGCTACAAAAAAGTAATGCAGTGTAATTCGTATCCATCCAGCAAAATCAATTCTCTCGTCCCCCTTGTGAAACCAGAAGTCAGTGTTCGTTTATTACTTGTGTTACGCCACTTACGGAGTTATTCATGATCTTTTCCTAAACCTAACTAAGTCGTTTTTGTCACATAATTTCTGTACTTAAGTTACGCCACTTACAGTATTATTTTAACCCAATCCGTGATCTTTTCCTAAACCTAAGTAGTTTTATTTTGAAAAGACTGGAGTGGAAATTGGCATATGCGTCACGTGTTGCTGGTTATTTGTAGGAAAACGCACGAAAGATGAGGAATAACTCTTTGTAAGAAATCATACGAGCCATTGTATGAGGTTACGTTGCAGTACTGTGCATGCAGCCTGTTGATTTTGTGATGAAGTGTGATCCTCTCCGCATGGTTCCTAAAACAGGAATTCAGTATATTGTGTTTTTCAATAATATATAAAGCAGGTCCATACTCATTGTAGTGGTGAAAGTCAAAGCTTGGTTAAGCTCGTCCCCTGAGACTTCAACTCTCCCATTTGGAGTGTGCCTACGGAAATATCTGAAGAACCCTTCGACCTTAAAACCTAATCTCAATTAATAAAAACAATTTAATTTGTGTTTAATCTAAAATGTGGCCCTAAATCTGTTTCGACGGAAACACGCACACACACTCCTCTCACAATAACCAAATATTTACCCCTTTAATTTGTGATAAGGCAAATGCAAGAACTGATTTCTTCATCATATGTCAAATAGAAATAGCCTAAAACAGTATTATTGTCATAATACAGAAGAATTCCTTTTGTCCACTTGGCCACATCACAAGTGGCCACACTGACCAAAGCAAATGGAAGCTTGTGGTCGTAACTAGCCCTGTTGTCCGACCAACACTGGGCACACTTCTAAGCACACTCACTCCTCTGTGTGGAGCTCCATCCATCACGAGGCCAAGACAGGACAGAAGACCATGGGAAATGAAGCATGGCTAATTCTATTAGCGCGGGGACACAAACAATCTGTGGGGGAATCAAAGGAGAAGGAAACATAATCCCAGTGGACCCACTTCCTGCTGCATGAGCTGGAGCAGTTCACCACCATGGGGCAAAACGTGAGATTCCTGCACACTAGCTTTCCAAACACTCACAGCCTGTAGATGGTTTCATATAGTGAGGTTCAGCTTGTCCATATCTGTCACATTGGTATCAATCTCTCTCCCTCAATCATTCGTTCTTTCTTTCGGCAGCTCTTTGGGGAAAGGCCGGACACAAAGCTCTCTCGCTGAGGGACCCTTATGGGACAAAGCTGGCTTTCTAGGCTTTCTGCATATATGCATGCCATGCAGACAATGAGGCCTTTTATTAGAGTAGCCAGCGTCTCCGAGCTGGAACGGCACGGATGAGGGCTGAAGTTCGGGAAAGCTGTGACTGACACTGGGCGATGGTGTGTGTTTGTGTGTGTGTGTGTGCACTTCCCACCTCATGCCTGTGCATGCATGTGTGTCTCAGAGGTGTGAAGTGGATGCTCTTACCCTTGCTCCTTCAGTTCAACTAATCAATCTCTGCCCATCCGAAGCTCATCCTCGGAGACAGTTTTCTTATGCCATATGGTGTCACACAGATACACGGAAAAACATACGAACCAGTCAGAAACGTCCGTCTGCTGTCGTCACACATCTGCATATAAAACAGGCGAAACAACACGCTGTGGCCCGCGGTAGCTGCAATCAAAAAACTGCCTTAACCAAGCCCTCAGACAGTGTGTCTCTACGCACTTGACTAACTTTACAATACGGAAATCAGGCCTCTAGACTGAGTGCCTCTGTGCGTGCGTGTGTGTGTGTGTGTGTGTATGTGTGTGTGTGTGTAGCGTGCATGTGTGTGTGTTTGAGAGAGGGAATGCTCTGTGACTCAATCATGCGTGAAGAGGATTCTCTGTTCAATAGGAGCTGCACACTTGCATACTTGCATTCTAATGACTCCATGTGCATAATCATACAAACAAGTACAGATGCACAGATGTGTGTGCGTGCATGCAATCACACACACAAACACACACACACACACACCACTGAGTGCCACTGCTTCTGTTCTCATGAAGGAAAAATAGGGGGAAACAAAAAGAGAGAGAGAGAGAGAGAGACACCAAACTTGTAGAAAAGGTTGCCGTATATCATGCATCCCGTTAGTGTGATGTATGATAGGCTTCGGATGTAGACTTCAGCTCTATAAAAGGGTGTTTAGGTTTGGGATGTGCTACAGTACATTTCTACCAGTGAACCGTGCAGCCAATGCCAGGTTTTCCATGTTCAGTGCCGCTTGCTCTCACAGTTTTTCTTCGCCGCTGAACATCGTAGAGTGAAATACTGTGTTAAAACATTGATGGAGCTTGCATGAAATCAAAAAAAAAAAGAAAAGACGCCTTTTTCTCATCTATATATGTTTTGAGTCAGGTTGCAAGGACAGATGAAATCTGTACGTCATTCTGCACCTCAAACAAACATTCATCTGGGATCATCTCTCTGTTCACTCAGTAAAGCTATAGCTGGAGTTGTTGTTCTGAGTGGTAAACATGTGGTGGGGGGGGTGAATGGCTAAGTTTTCTTTTTATCCAATAAAAATGTCTCCTTGCCAGATCGATTGTTGTTGCTAGGAGACTGAAGCATCCTTTGGCAAGGGGCTACAGCTCTCCACGTCTGTTGTTTCTCTCTCTCTCTCTCTCTCTCTCTCTCTCTCTCTTTCTCTCGCTCTCACTCACTCTCTCACACATGCACGCGCACACACACACACACACATACATGCACACACACGGAGCTGGCGCGCAGAGCAGAGGCGCCCATCCTCTCCTCTCCTCTCCTCTCTCTCCTCTCTCTCAGTGCGACTCCTCCGAGGGATCAGGAGTAGACTAAAGTCAAACTTCCAGTTCCAGCAGCTGAAGATTTGTGCGCAACCTTTTTTTTTTCTGAAGGGATCCAAGTCGTCAAGGTAGGTCAAATAGAAAAACATATTGCTTTCTGGTGGTGGGTAAAAATGTGTTTGTTGCAGTGTAAAGATTTCGGGTTAGTAGGCGACAGAGTGCAGAGAGGAAAAATTGTCAGTCCGGGACCGTTCGAGCGCGCGTCAGATCAGCCAATCCTCATTGGTGGGGGGAACAATCTGCTTTGAACTTTGCGCAGGATTTAAACACCCAGTTGTGCTGCATAAAATGTGCTTCCTATGTATTTATTATTATTTATTATTATAATCAGATGCTGGGCTGTGATAAAGGAAGAAAAAAAAAAAGCCCCAGCAGCTAATCTCTGCAGCAGATGCAGGATAAAGATACAGAAGGTGAAACAAAGAGTATATCTGCAGTTGCGTATTTGACGCTGCGTGGAGAAGTTATCTGGGTTCAGACAGACCTGCACCATGAAGGCATGTCCCAAAGGCTTGGAGGAAAAGATGGAGATGGGCGGGTATAGTGCGTCTCTGGAAACAGGTGGATCTGATAACCGTATGTGGTCAGTGTTTATCAGAAGGAATCACTTCTCCATCGCCTCACAACAACCACTCTGCACACCTTCCTCCAGAGCAGAGGCAGCATGGACCTGTACTAAAAGGTAGAGCAGGATAAAAAATGTCTATTTTCACATCAGATGACAGACTTTTAGACAAAGACTCTTATTGGTGCAGCAGCAGTTTCATTTTTTTCACTGAGCTTTAGGTGTGATGAACTTCTCTCCTCCCCCCAAAAATGCTTTTTTTACCTTTTACACTCCAACTCCAAATCATTTGTATATTTGAATGAAAATGAAGGCCAGTGGGCTGGATTCCTGCAGGTGTGTCGCCATAACACTCAACAGAGTGACCTTACATTTTGTACATTATTGTAAAAAATATATATATTTACTGTCATGGTACATTGGTGATCACATTGGCATGAACTGTATGCACACCTCAGATGGTGTTGAAACACCATGTTTCCTACTGAACACCAACCCAGGGTAGAGTGAAGTGTATTCATTGGTGTGCTGATCAGCCAATAAATAACTTTGGCTTGGTGGTAATGCACCTTTGTTTCTCTTTTCCTTAATCAAAAAGGTAAACTTGCTGAAATGGCATGCAGCCGACAAGGATAGTGTTTTGCCAGAGTCAAATATTTGCATTGAAAACATCGAGCTTTAGGTGTGATGAACTTCTCTCCTCCCCCAAAATGCTTTTTTACCTTTTTACACTCCAACTCCAAATAATTTGTATATTTGGATGAAAATGAAGGCCAGTGGGCTGGATTCCTGCAGGTGTGTCGCCATAACACTCAACAGAGTGACCTTACATTTTGTACATAGTGTTCAATTATTTCCTATTATTGTAAAAATATATATATATATTATATAATATAGCAATATAGCAATAGCAATATATTTTGCTTATCTAACCACTGGCGCACTTTACACTTACTTTACACTATACATCCTATGTACCACTTTATAGACTGCACATATGTACATATTACATTTTATTTATTGCACATACTACATTTATTTATTGACGGACTGCACACACTATGTTCACCCATTCACTCTGCATCTTTCATATCTCTATTATTGTTTTTATAATTTTTGTATACCTTTACCTCTCCTGTGTTTCACTCTGTTTGCTGATGTTTGCTGCTTTGACACCTGAATTTCCCTCCGGGGATTAATAAAGGTTCATCTTATCTTATCTTATCTTCTATATTTAGTGTCAGGGTACATTGGGGATCACATTGGCATGAATTGGTTGCACACCTCAGATGGTGTTGAAACACCATGTTTCCTACTAAACACTATTAGGGTGAAGTGTATTCATTGATGTGCTGATCAGCCAATAAATAACTTTGACTTGGTGGTAATGTGGTAATGCACCTTTGTGTCTCTTTTCCTAAATCAAAAAAAGGTAAACTTTGCTGAAATGGCACGCAGCCGACAAGGATAACGTGTTTTCCCCAGAGTCGAATATTTGCATTGAAAAAGCTATTACTAGAATTATATGTCACAAGATTTTAGGAAATCATGGTGCATTCCTCTGCAGATCCTCTGTGATAATTACTATGTCTATGCACTAAGTATTGGAATATCAACATAAGAAGATAGACTTACTACACTAAGAGTAATGAGAATTTTAAATGAACTCTTATTCTTTATGTGCTCTATTAGAGAGGAGTGAAAGAACAAACGTGTGCTCAAAGGAGGATTGGAGAGTGCCTGTACAGCTAGATATATGAGAGGCTTGGTCCCATAGCAGATATACAAATAATGACAGTAATAATATCAATAATGATGCATTTTGTTGCATGGCAGTAAGGAATGAAAGCACTGAGTGAATACAGAATTTGCATTATTTTTCTATTCTTTAGGGGTGGGGTCAACATGCTCTTTGTGGGTGTGTAAAAAGACAAATGACTTGCTTTTAACACAATAGTATCAGATATTTAAAATGTGTTATATTTTAGTATTTCAAAATCTCATCTTTACGTTGGTTTGCCTCTGACTTTTTGCTTTACTGACACATTGCAATGTGTTTGTGTGTGTATGCAGATTTCATGTGTTTGTGCCAGAGAGTGTGTGTAACCTGTTGCGTAATTAAGGGCAATTTCAGACATGTGGTCATTCACACTTGTACAATATGTACAGTTTGACCATTGAAGAGTGTGTGCGCGTGTGTGTTTGGAGGGTCAAACACGGTGTAGGAGGGGGTCGCACGTGTGGGTGGACATCTGATGGCCTTGTTAAACCTAAAAGACACGCTTTTTTATAAATGTGTGTTCAGAGAATATGCGAGTCAGGGGACAGCTGTCTGTCAGTGAATAGATTTGGCCTTGAATTTCTGCATTTTTGTGCTGGTGAGTAGAATGTGCGTACATAAGCTTGTGTTGTGCATCTTTTTTTGTGTGTGTGTGTATGTGTGTACAAATGGCCTTGTATCTTCCACAGAGCACCGCTCACTGGACTGCATGCAGCACAGAACCCCATCGTTAGCGGTGTACTAGCTCAGTGCATGTAGGAAAAGGAAGCCCCTGCAACAGTGATGTACTCTGGTTTTATTGGATATGTGAATTGGCAGACGAGTTGTGTGTGGATGTAAGTATGTGATGTGACATAGATTTTGGGAAGCACAAGCAGTGCTGATTGTAGAATATCGCGGGTTGATCTGTGATTGATTTTTATCTGCTTAGTGATGTGCTTGATAAATACAGACCTGTTTCAACATCACACAATGAACAATTGTCAATTATGTGTTAAATCCTGAGTTAAAGTTAAAGAAGGAAAAAAATACAGTCAGTTCTGGGGTAAAAGAAAATGTAAAGGCCACATGTTTTCGTGCAAGGCAGCTCTCCGGACACAGCCGTTGACATGATACTCTTTTGAGTGTCAAATGCCTTCCTCCTATGAGCCTGAAAAGTACCTGTAAAAAGTTTGTTGTTTTATCATTCATGGAGCACAGCGGAGGGGCAGCCATGTCAGTCACAGTTTTCACATTTGAAAAAAACATATCAGAAAATCCACACCTGCAGCATAATCCACTTCTCTGCTCTCCATCCATTCAGCATGCTCTGTAAGGCACTCATATGTAAACACACCTGCTCATAATGTGCATTAGGACTGAGATGGAGGGGGAGTGTGTTTAACCATTTATTTGGTGAAAATAGTGTCAGTAGGTACTGAGCGTATAGATAGACTGCAAAAATGTGGAGTATGCACTAAGAGTGCTTTCTATGGATGTTTTGTCACTGTTGTAATAAATTTTAACCAACTCAAATTCTAGCTGACCTCAGCCATCATGCTGCATGAAGGACAAACTGTTTGCTTTTCAAGTTTACAGGAGGTGATTTATGTTTCTAAAAAATGTTGGGTGCAGTACTTAATACAAGTTCAGTGGTGTCAAAGAGCCATGCACATTTTTTTTGCACTTTTCAGATGTGGCCCCTGGTAGTGCTTCTTCAGTTTACACATCTTGATCTGAGATGTGTTACTAGTGTATAGAGGTCTGGATCGGCTGGACTTTTGGGTGTTGGTTTTCAGCCCGTTCACACAAAAAGGTGTATGGATGCCACGATAATGCGCAAGGCGTTCGACATGCAATAAGTACGCCTTTCTTGATTTCCACTTGTCATTTGTACGCCACGTATCCTGAATTGACTGCAATGTAAATGCATCTGCGTATAAATGCTATGGTAGGAGTTAATGACGAAGTATAAAAAGCAAGAAAGACCGTTTATGGTTGGTGGGTAGAGAGGTGAATGGGACCAACAAACACTGGACTTTTAACCAGGAGACCGGTGTTTGTTTTTTCAGTGACGTTTGTGTTTTCTGTAGTTGTGTTACGTTGTTTCCGTATGTATTTCACTTAGTTTACATACATATTTTAAGCTTAACCATGACGTTTTTCCAAAATCTAACTAAGTGGTTTTGTTGCCTAAACCTAAGCGGATGTTACTGTAGTTTTGTTATGACACGCAAAAAGCTGTATACAAATGACATGCGAAAAGGCTAAAATGTGTTTTCATGACACAAGGAATGTCTGTGTAATGTTGTGCTATTTATTCGCCTTCACGTGAGATCGGGTTGTGCTATTTGACCCGAGCCTCTTAGAGAGTACTGTATCTCTTGTACAGAAGATCTGCCAAAAAGGTGCCATGGTCACTGAAGGACTGAAGTACAATATGATCCAGATAAAACAATGTAACGGATCAATGGAGATCTGTAAGGACCAACTTAATGACACAGAAAACTTTGGCCTGATTGATGCAAAAGCTACCTTCCACTACAAAGGGAAGAATCACATAGTATGTTTTTTTTACAAACTAAAAGCATATTTTCAGCATATGTTTGTTAGCAATGTGTTCTATCATTTCAATGTATATTTTCAATACACTTTTGGTACTTCTTATATGCTTTCATGTACATATACAGTTTTAGTTTGTCCGTCCTTAATGTGCTGTTGTAGACCAAAGTGCATTTATTAAAAGTAGACTTACATATATACCTGACTTTGATATACGTATTGAAAGCATGCTACTTTTGAGTGAACTTAGATTAAGTGATTGAGTCACCGTACTACTTTTTTAATAATTGAATAATCTGTACTTAGTGTATTGTAATTAATTATCAGTATTATAATTGAATTCTGAAGAATACATTACCCTGTGGTACAAGAAGTCCTGCTGTTTTTGAGGATATTTAAGCTCTGCTTTAGTATGGTTTCAAGAGTGCGTTAATGTTGTTACTTTTGCAATATTAATGTCACTCAGTGTATTTAAAGCCATGAATGAAAATATATGAATAGTCATGAGTCCTTATTAAACAATGACTTCATGATTAATGGATAATAATGTATGTATTACTATACTTAATAATTAACTATTTGTCAGATAACATATTCAAAATCTGTTCAGCATTGTAAATGTTTTGCAAGAACATTTTGTAATTATTTACACATGTTTAGCAAGACATTTGAATTATCAGAGGTGGCTCTGTGCTCTGTTTCACATTAATAATCAAGTTATCGGTGTATTCTGAGAATGTTTATATGAAAACGTGTGAAGCTCTTCAGGTGTTTCAGCATATCAGAGCTTCTTAATGTAGCTGTCCATGGTGCTGAATTCATTTTACAGTAACATGACTGATTTAACTCTTTGTTAGCTGTTTTCATATTAATATACAAATCACAAATGAAATGAACATCACATTAAACACAATGCTTAGAATGGTAACAAACATTAATTATAGAAATAGTTGCTGAATTGTCCTCTTTCACTTTATTCTTTCTCTTTCTCTTTTCATGTGTTTATCGACGCTGAAGAAGACCATGGGATGGAAACATGGGATCTAATCTCAGTAGAGTCAAGAGGAGTCTAATACACTAATAAAACAGGTAGGTAACCCCATGCAAACAACAGCTGAACCAAGTATCAACAAATATATACTGTACATAAAAAGTGAGTTATTGTTGCTGTTGCTAACATGACTTATTTGTGTGTAAATTTGAAAAGAAAGCTACAGACGAGCATTGAACTAAGACCTAAAGAACATTATCGTCACCTGCAAGTAATTTTGCAAATTAGTTTTGAGTTAGTATTTTTTCTAAGGCCCTATTATATAATATAAACTATTGTTATTGTTACATACAGGTGAAGTTTCCAGCAATATCTCTACATTTTCTGTTATAGCAACTGGTATATGTGGCCCATGAAAACCAGGGCAGATATGTGCAGGTACACTGATGAAGCCGCGACGCTGCTGCAAGTGTTGAAAAAAATGTTTCTGTTTATCACAACTAATGTTTCAGATTGAGATTCACCACAAGAATCAAATTAATACCATAACATAGGTCCTTCATTCTGCTCCTGAAGGCTTCCTGAAGTTCTTGGCTTTTCAAGTTTTGTTTTTTTTGTTACTACTGTCGCTCCGCTCCACATATTTCTTACACTGTTGTGCTCTAGTGAGGAAACAGGGAAGAGTTTGGAAATCACTGCTGCTTCCCACAGCTCACCTCTCATCAGCAACAACAGTCACAACACACACTGAGCCGTACACACACACACACACACACACACACTGTTCTCTGTTCACTGGCTTCCATCCTTCACTACATGCACATGCACACACACTCACACACACACACATACATACACTCAGGGGATGAGGCAGTGAAAGGGCAGTGGGATGTACAGCTGTGATGGTGTGTCTCAGAGAGAGATCAGACTCTTTAATAAATGATGAGCTTGAGGAGGGAAGCAGTATGTGTGTGTGTGTGCGTGTAAGTGTGTGTGAGATGGATAGTGAAAGGTGGTTTACTGGTCATGCAGTGGCTCCTATACAAAGCGCCATTCTGAGAGAAGGTACAGTAAGTCAGTAGCAGCCATTCAAGGAACTTTTATCTGCTGTTTTAACTGACTCGGTGCAACAGTTGAGATGTCTAATAATTCAGAATGATTTTGTCAGCTCAGCACAATAAAATCCAGGTGAAGATGCAAAATTGGGTCAGTGTTTGGGGTGAGCAATCTAAATATAGAAAATAACAATACAAAAGTAATCTGACAATGCAAAGCTTTCTGTCACACAGTGTCTTGCAGCAATCTAAATAACCTCCGCCTCAGGTTATGATTACATTACAGGCACAATAACCTTGTCAATCTTTTCCCTCTATTGCATCAGGTATAGTAACTACTGCACTCGCAGGTTGAACCCTCTCAATCCGACCACACAGCTTCTCCTTGCTCACTGCTGTGTGGGCATCTGCCAAACACCTGGGAACTACAAGTCAGCTGTGAATGTCACGGTGAAACAATCAATAAATTATAGAGCATACAGCATTTGCATTCATAGTGTGTACTTTTTATCATCTCTCACATTCCATGCTGAAGATTCAGCATGGCAAACAATGATCAATCATATAAGATGCAATTCTGTTGCTAATTTCCTGAAAATGTTTCTGCAAAGCATAAACAAAGAAATTAATCTGAAGAAGTCTGTTAAACATAACTATGCCTTTCATAATTTAGCAAGGACAAATTATCTATATACATAAATATAAGAAAAGGAAGGAGCCCACAGATGTCTGTGCTTCAACTCCTTTAAACAACAGACATACAGGCAACAGGTTCTCACTCCCAACTCGTCAAATACAGCAGCTTGGTCAGTGGCCCTGCTCTTCAAACTATGACGCTCAAGGTACGCCTCTGGCGTCAGTTTGGATGTGTCGGGGACAACGTGTCGGTATGGTCAGTTTCCGCTCGTTACATGCATAGTGTCTTTTCAAAATAAACTTCCATGTTCACAGGAAACACACAGTTTCCGCTTGTTACATGCATACAGTCTCAAAATAAACCTCCAACGTAGGTTTACTTCGTTTTTGGGTTTACTTACGCAACAAAACTACTTGGTTAGGCTTAGGAAAAGATTGTGGTTGGGGTCGTAATAAATACGTTTTTTACATCAAACAGTGGTGGATAAAGTACCTGAAAGCAACACTTGAGTAAAAGTACAGATATATAACCAGAAAATGACTTTTGTAGAAGTTAAAGTCCCCTATTAGAATATTACTTGAGTAAAAGTCTTCGGATATTTTCTGTCCTTTAAAAGTAATTTTCTGATATTAAATGTACTTAAGTATTTAAAGTAAAAGTACAAGTAAGTGCTGTTAATAAAAAAGTAAGCAACCACTGATTCGCCAAACCTGCTTGTTTGCAAGAGTAACAAGTAACGGAGATTCATGGGAGTAAAAGTACACATTTTACTTAGGAAATGTAGTGGAGTAAAAGTGAAAGCTTACAGAAAAACTCAAATAAAGAACAAATACTACCAAAAAATACTAAAGTACTGTAACATAAAGTATTATTACTTTGTTACATTACATCACTGACGCCAAATAACTACGCTTGTCATCATGTGGTTTCACACGGGACTCGAACAGCGGTCTCCTGGGTGAAAGTCCTGTTTGTTGTTTATTACTAGGGTTAATGTTTCAATACAATAGGTTGGACTTGTTGTGCTGCAGTGGGAACAATTAGTCTTCTAATTATGATGATGTTGGCAAACCCAGGGCTAATGTAGGAGAGCAAATCAAAGAGTTAGTACATCACATTTACACATCACCACTGAACCTGAATCAACCAACATTATTTCTCCTTAGGAGTCTTGTGTCTCTGTCCAAACCAATTCTATTTATTCCTCTAAGGGTCTGATGTACACTGTGGTCAATACTCTCCATTACTCTCTACCTGTCCATTGTAACGCTCCATACACCTCATGCATCGACCGCAGTGACGACAGACGGGTGGGGTGTGAACATGAATTAAGTAGGATGCAGCTGCACCCGTGCCATGAAGAGGTTGACTGATGCTACATGATGACTCCCAGGGTCATTACATGACAGTTAAATTGATAGATGCCATCCACACAGAGGTAATTCTCCGTGTGACAGGCCCGCCGCCCTCTACAGTGATAGAACGCCGATCTGATGAATGCCTTCACACATTCTCCAACCCTGGTCTGTTTTTAGGCTGAGCAGCCATCTTTAATCAGGCCATGTCAGATGAGCTATGGACCACCCAAACTCAGGAAAAAGACAATGAAGACAACTAACGGAAACTCAATGGGAAGCCACAACAGATACATCTAGGGCTGCAACTACCAATTACTTTTACTGTATAATACTATATAGTAATCATCTAAATTGTGCTTCAATTTCGGTCGATAAAATTACAGAAAAACATGAAATAAATTTCCTGGATTTGAAGAAGATGTCTTCAAACTGCTTGTTTTGTGCGACCAACAGCACAAAAATCCAAACATATTCAATTTGCAACGATAAAAACAGAGAAAAGCAGAAAATCTTCATATTTGAGATGCCGGAACCAGCTGTTGTTCTGCATCTTTGCTTGATATAAACCATAAGAGACTGCCGTTTTGAAGCCTCGAGTTTGGCATTTTGGCTATCGCCATCTTGATTTTTGGTGGTCGCCATCTTGGTATTTTGCAACCAGAAGTGACACAAGAGGGTGGAGCTAAATACAACCAAACGCTGAATAAGACATTTTTATGAAACCAAAATGTTAAAATTAACTTTCATCAACTGAAAACACACTGTGAAAGGGTTAAAGTTGTAAGACGAAAACATGGACAACTCCCAGACCGGACAAGACCGTGGTAGCGACCTGTCAATCACAAGGTAGCCACGCCCTAAAGCATCTCTTGCTTTATGGTCTATTTGACTCTAAATGGGACCATAATTTACTAAATGGACATCATGCTGTATTGAAGAAAACTTGAAACTAGCGATTGAGACCATAAACTCATGTTTAAGATGTTTACTGAGGTAATAAATCAAGTGAGAAGTAGGGTCATTTTCTCATAGACTTCTATACAATCTGACTTCTTTTTGCAACCAGAGGAGTCGCCCCCTGCTGGCTGTTAGAAAGAATGCAAGTTTAAGGCACTTCTGCATTGGCTTCACTTCTCAGAACCGGAGGTAGCCCACTGATTTAAACTTAAATAGGTAATGAAATTGAAATTTAATCCAAATTATTGATTCATTTTCTGTCAATTATAGCAGTTTATCAATAGCTTTCATGTTCCAAACCATTTTTGGAGGTCTCACTGTGTTAAAATGTACTGTGTAAAACAGTCCACAATGCGGAGCACTCCCACTGTCGACTTTGTGTTGTGCTCAAAGGTTAAAAGCTCTTTTAGTGGAGAATCCCTTTGGAGTACCCACTGCACACGAGAGCACAGCTTAGTCTGTGTGCCCCTGAAGAACACCACCTCTTGTACGGGTTAATCCAATTTTCATCGTACATGTATTCCTTTATCTATTACAGCGTGTGGATTGTGTGCTACAAAACGGGGAGCTGCGGTTCTTTTGTTAAGCAAAGATCAATTGTTGTGTAGTTAAAACCTTTTCAATTTCGGCTGTCTGTAAGGCGCTGGAAATCCATTTCTATGTTTTTAACATGATACAGCCTTTACCCTTTGAACCTAATGCAGGCAGGTCACGAAATGGACTGATTAATCAATACAGGAAAGGTTGGTTTCTATCTGACTGTGTGAACGGAACATCAATAGTCATCTGAGATCGATTGAGTACCTGATTATTGATTGTGATTGGTAATAAGTGGCGATAAAGGCGGTTTAACCCAAATCAGCTATCGTCACCCACCCACAGATATTTTATTTAAAATGTTCTGTTTTGCATCATGTCTCTCTGGCTGTTTTGGCTGTTGTGTTTTGTGATATCTTTCTGTCCTATTTATGGATCATCAGTCTTTCCTGCCTAAAAAGCACTTCCTAAATAATTAATGGTCACAGCCCATTGCACCCGTTAAGACTGTCAGAAGTGTGGGACACCATGCCGACACACACACGCACGTAATTGTTATGTGAGGTCAAGATTAAAGTAGTACACGTTTCCGCACATTTGGAGAAAAGGACTACACATATTCCCTCAGCAGTAATGAGTTGCACAGTACTTATTTGGCATAAGAGAGGGAGATATAGAAAGAGAGAGAGTGAAACACACAAAGCAATTGGATGAATTAACTGATAAACCTCTGATGGTGTGCAGGTCTAATAGGGAATCTGTTGTTATGTAATAACAAAAGCTGCTGATACACCAACTCTCTTTCTCAAACATTTACACACAAAAAAACAACACACACTTTCACATAGAGTGTCTCCCCATACTGCGAGATTCACGTCATCGGTGCAGCTCTGTGAGGCGCACTATAGGCAGATAAACAAGCACACACAGAGGGAAGAAAACACACACAGAGGGCTGGTTCGTGGAGCTATCTCTCCTCTCAGTGTACTGCGGTCCATCGACCCTGCATGGCTGCTCTCAGCTGGATACGTGTCATCCACAGCAGCCCTGCCTGTTAGGGGGAGAGCGAGGGCTGTAGAGGGTGGAAGGGAGGTGGAAATAAATGGTTAGAGTTGAGTGGAGCACCAGCAATGAGAGGGTGGGAGAGGAGGAGAGGATGCAGGGGGCGACGCCACGGAGGAAACGGTGGATGAAACACGAGAAGCTAAAAGAAGGAGTGTGGTGGTGCGTATATGCAGCCTACTCACTGGCTTTAGATTTGAGCAGGGTCAGAGGTGAAATGGGGTTGTCTGTCAGATGTTACTCTGCATCATAGCTCCCAGGGAGAAGGGTCAGTAGTCAGCCTCCGCTCTCCTCTTCTTCTATTGACAAGTCAGGTTGTTTTCTGGCTGTTGTTTACTCTCCTCATGTGTGTCCCCCATCTCTCTTTAATAGGTGTCTGTGGTGATGTTGCCATGTGCCAGCTGCCATCTGCTCTTATCCTTCTTTATTCAGGTAAGACATTTAATGCCTACATGTGGTATGTACTGTATGTGTAACAAGTAAATGTCTTCATTACTGAATTTACCTGTAGAATATGAAAGTTAGGGCTGTCCTGAATACCGTTTTTGGGCTTCGAAGCTAATAGTAATCTTCAAAAGGTATTCTAAGCTTCGCAGCATGGTGCGGCGCAGCATACTGACATGTTCTTCTGTCTGTCTGTCTCCATCTCCCCCGTTTCAGTGCCCAGGACAGTGCCGCTGCTGCACTACTCACAACACACACACAACAAACAGCAATATCCGTCTGAGAATTATTATTAATAAATAATATGGAATATGAATAATGAATAAAGTTGTAGGATTATTCCTTATTTCATCGGCTATTTGGGGAATTATACATTATTATTACATACTAAGAAAGCATTCAATTACTGACTTAGAGGTCGATTACCATGGTAATGGTCGAAGCTTCGAAGCATTTGGGTCAGCCCTACTGAAAGTACAACTTTTTGCTTATTTGCTTTTATAGAAGATCAATGCCACTCTCATATCTGTCCATTTAATATAAGGCTACAGACAGCAGCTGGTTAGCTTGGCTTAGCATAGTGACTGGAAACAGGGGGAAACAGCTACTCTGACCAAAGGTAATAAAAGCCGCCTACCAGAACCTGCAGATCAAGAGAACACTGGCCACACGGCAACAGGCCGAGACATACGGTGCCGTGATATTAGTTGACTATATAGGCACCATGCAACAGATAACAAGCTCTTAACCAAAAAATTCTCTAGTTGTCTTCAAGGTAGAACGCTCTTTTAGTTGAGGTTTGAGAGTTGGTCGCCAAATGGAGTAAGCCAGACCCTCAACTTCTTATATGACATGAATATGAATATAAGACCTTGTTCCAAATGGAGCATTTTCCGATTAAGACATGTGGGATATGCTGATATTATTCAGGTTTTAGGAGCGTTCCTTTGGACACGTTTGCAGCGCATTCACAATATGCGTCTCAATTGGGATTTTACAGCAGTTGGCGACACACAGCCTCTGCTCAGCTCTGTGCGTTGTACACAAACCAGCTAACCGACAGTTTGCAGAGATGCACGCCCAAAATAAAATCTCACATTGCTGGTCGAAAGGAGAAACATGCCTACTTTTAAACATTATGAAAGACTTGGATATCAACTGTTTTTTTGGACATGCACAGATATCGCTGCCTTTTCAAGCAGGTGGTTGAAGGCATGAAAAAGACGGAGGCTGTGTTCACACAGTCCAACAAGTCCGCCATCGGTTACGTTAATTGCAGTATGCACGGCTGCATGTAAACAGAAATATTAGTGCAATATTCATTTTCACAGCTTAGTAGGAATATTGTCTTTTTCGGAATAAGGGTCATAAACTGAATATTTTGTGCATGTAAAACTAGTCAATGTTTCTCTGACAAAACAAAGAATATATGTTCACTCCATGAGCTGACAGGATCTGTAATCAGTGGCTGCATGAAAAGTGAGGGAAAAGATGCATTCATCAATCTGATGTAAGCTGTTTCGTACTTACAGAATAGAAGAATATAGACAGTAGTTTACTTGCTTTCTAATAAAAGGGCTCACACATACAAAAATACTATGATCCTTAAAAATGACTGCAATATATTCTGTCCTGTACTTAAGCTTGCTTGGCCTGGCAATATTTCTGACAATAAAGAAAGCAGTGAAACATTTTCTGTTTCACAGTGTGTACTTTGCTTGCACAGTTGCTCTTGAGACAGGAAGCTGGGTTTGGGCACTTTCCAAGAGGTTATAATGAAGCAAACATTCAATTTCAGTTGGACACCGTGACAGCGGTGTAAAAAAAAAAAAATGCTGGGAGATATTATTTACTTCAAGAGCTGCCAATTACATTAAAGCATAGTGTCAAAGTAAGGCGTCGAGTGAAACCGTTGTTAGAGTCTCAGCTCCATAAATATACAATTTTATATGCTACAACACACACATCCATGTGTATACACAAACGCACACATGCTCCAAACAAACGCACAGCCTCATCTGCAGCCTTGTTGCAGTGTTGTCCTCAAAACTGAGCTCATTACAAAGTTCCCCTTTGTGTTAGTTTAAAAAGTGGCCTCTAATAATGATGTAAGTTTGTTTGAAGAGTTTATTTCCAGGAACAGCTATTTCCGTGGAATACTGGAAATCATTCAAAGAGGTTCTGCTTTTCTTCCCCCCAATGCACAAACACACATGCTATGGACACACACATCTAGTGTGTGTGACAGCATGGAGAATGGATATAAATGTTTCATAGACACCATCAATTTCCTTTCCAAAAAGAACAGGCATTAAGTTGAATTATATATTTATCAAATACATGTCAGGTAGTCTCCTGTGGGATTTTGACAGGAAACGACTTTTTAAAGCAAACTCATCAGGTACAAGAGTGACTTTAAAAGACCATATTAGGGTACCTCATACAAATTTTACTTGCGGTTCAAATGGGGTGGTAGCGCTCCTGCAATCATCATTTATCATCTATTCATCATATCTGAGTCTTTCCTGAACACACTAATAACTCAGATCTTTGTTGGTTGAGAGAGAAGGGAGACATAGAAATAGTCTGCTTTTAGGTCAACCCCTCAGAGAAGCAGAGGTGTGTGTGCTTGTGCATGCGTGTGAGTGTGTATATCTGAGTGTGTGTGTGTGAGTGGGTGTTTGTCTGGGGTTTGTGTGTTTGTCTGTACGTGTGTGTGAGTGTGTCATATTACAGAGCAGAGTGGTAAAGGTATGGCAGCCGCCTGCAGAAAAATCTGAGCTGCCTGCATCTAAGAGAAGCTTTCATCCTCCTACCTGCCCACCAAAGATGGGGGGGCATACACACACACTCTCTCAAACACACACACACACACATATACACACAAACCAGGGTTTCGGCCAGAGATGCCAGCAATTAACAGAAATTTCACTACATGCCTGCTTCGCGGTCTAGATTGATTTTCTTAGTCAAAACGTCAACCTCCAGCTTCTTGTCTTATCTCTCCTGAGGACCGGGGAGACTCCAAAGAAGACATGAGAGACAGAATTTAAAAGAAGACATCTATTTCCTACTCTGGGCTTTACTGACTTTGCATTAGCCAAATGGTTTAAAAGACATGAACACCGAGAGAAAGAGAGAGGGAGAGAGGCTAGAGTTAGAAAGGGTTATTTATTATATCTTACAGCTGAATCTTGGAAGCCTTGGTCATCTAGTATCGCATTTGCATAAAGTTGTAGAACTTGCAAGAAAAGAAAGGTCAAAATCAATGCAGCGGGGGCTGGGATATGCTGACTTATACCCCATTTCCACATGGTATTAACGTGCAATATATCTTCATATCTTATCTGAATAGAGAAAAATGCAAGGTGTAGGCCGAGGCTATAATGCACGCAGAAGGCATTGTAATAAGAATGCTATCAGATCAGCCAGACCACGGCTGGAGCTGGTATTGCTCGCATTGTAACCATTGTAATCTCTCACACATGTAAATGCAGTCTGTATTTTGCCACATTCTTAGGAAAACAACACTAAGAATCTGCAGCCATGCTAGCAACTCTGTGAGGCTGTACCACAGACTGAATATATAGATGGACGATGCGTCTCCAGTTCCTCCCACTTTACAAAAGTCAAGCCAAGATATCCCATATACGGGAGTTGCCATCTTGAGATGTTGACGTCATTTGCAGCCAGAGTCTGGACAGTAGTGATTAAGGACCTGGAGCCACGGTATCGAGGTCCCGCCCACACACCCACCTGAGCCAATCACAAATAGAGCATTACCGCAGGTTGTTAGCGTGAGCCACCTAGCTGCTACATTAGCGCACAGCAACTAATCATAATATCTCTATAACTACAGTTATGATCAAATTGTGTTCTATTGTAGAAACTCGTGACACGTGATGGAAAGTTAAAGTTAAATCTCTTCTCTCGTACAATTCCCGAGCCTCCAGCAGCTTCCCTCAGAGCAGCTGTCAATCATGACGTCTCAACCCCTTTTTATAGCACTAAATAACTAATTAAAAATGAACACTTGAACATACATCCGTGTGATAAAAAACTACTTAAAATGACAGAAACCATCTTTGGGAAAAAAATGTTGACATGTACTTTGACTTTTTAGTTTGGCCCATGTCCCTTCAGCTAACATGGAAGGGGCGGGACTTATGACCTATACTGCAGCCAACCACCAAGGGGCGATCCAGATGTTTTGGCTTCACTTTTGGGGAGCTGTCATGTCATCCATATTTATAGTCTATAAAGTCTAACATGCTGATGTTCAGCAGGTATAATCTTTACTATCTTTGTTTAGCGTGTTAGCATGCTAACATTTGTTAATTACCAGTAAACACGAAGCAGTCTGACGTGAATATCATATTTTTGCAGGTCGATAAACCAAAGTATTGGAATTGAAAATGTGTCTTGATGATGACACTACATGAACGGATGGACGATCAAAATTATTTCAATTTATCCATAAAATCTATGCATTGCCCCTTTAAAAATAAGATCAAATGCTTTATATTGTTTTTTAAAATGGTTCAGGATATGTCTGAGGAAAGAAGAGGAATGTGAACACATACAGTGATAGCTTAATTGAGTTGTAAGCTATGATAAGTAGCATCAGCTGTTGTTGGCCCCATTGTTGCCTCTTTCATGGTAAAAATGCATTCAGTCCTCACTCTGTAATTATGCAGAGGAGAGGGGCGCAAGAAATCTGATAATACACACACGCGCACACACACACACACATACATAGGGGTATAAACTCATGGACGAGCGGAGAATTGTTGGAACAGAGATCAGATTAGAGAAGCTTTTCTGATCTGTGGCATGAGAAGGCTGGGCTCATGTATCAACCAGCCATCTAAGCTGGCTTATCCTGATACAACCAGGGGCAAACACACACACATACACACACACACACACACACTTACAAGAAGAAAGTTTACTGGGTGATGTAAGGGAGAGAGGGAGGGAGAACAGTGGGGTACAATCTCCAAACAATTCTATATCCCTTTTAGTCATGGCCTGGCTTTGGCTGTGAAGCGGAAACAACTTTGAGCCCTTGTTAACAGTGTGCCCAAACTTCACTAAAGGTCTACTTTGCTGTTTTTAGACTTTATAGTGACACTTACAAAAGTATTTCGTTGTGCAGCTCCTGACAGCTTTGTGATTTGTCCTGTGACATGTGGATTGACTCAAGTTATATGTCCTCTCTTCCTCTCCAAGCAGGACTGATGACCAGATGGTGTGCCCTTCCATGTGTGGTCCAGTTCAGCTCTCCCTGACCGTTTCATGGGCCACAAACCGACCCAAGCATCCACGGCCACTGCTCGACTCAACCCCACCGCGCACCACCTTTAACCCCTCACCCCTTACCTTCATCCTCAGCCCCCCACCTCCCTCTGCCTCACTCTCTGTCAAGCCTCTCCTCACATTTTGACAATCCTAGCCCTCCTTGAGCCCAACATGGTGGCCTGCGTTCCCGCTCTGATCCTGGTCATGATGTGTAGGGGCGTCTTGCTCTCTGTCGGAGACCCGCCTCAGTCCCGCCGGGAGATCCGCATCGAGGGAGACCTGGTGCTCGGCGGTCTGTTCCCGGTGCACGAGAAAGGTGCCGGAATGGAGGAGTGTGGGCGTGTGAATGAGGACAGAGGGATCCAGAGGCTGGAGGCCATGCTGTTTGCCATTGACAGAATCAACCAGGACAGAACTTTGTTGCCTGGGGTCTCTCTCGGGGTCCACATCCTGGACACCTGCTCCAGAGACACCTACGCACTGGAGCAGGTGGGTTAGCGTGGTCACTGTACGCAATCTCTGCATGTTTCTCAATGGGAGATGATTCCGGACAGTATATAAATACACTTTTCTGTCAAAGGAATGCTTTTCTCAGCTTAGGTTTATGCTGCTTGCTATCCACTTAAAACACTGTTCACGTGTGTGTAGGGTGTAATCTTAGATATGTTCATCAAAATCACTTTCATTTGCACAAGATGCAAACGTACTTGCTCAAGATATGTCATTAGTAATTTACCCAATTACAAGAAACCACTTTGATAGCTAGTTGTGTGTTCTTTGAACAGTATTTCTAGCTGTTCTTGCATCGTTTCACTACTGGCAATAATCAACGTATCCTCATACAACGGTTCGTATGATATCTTCTCTTTCCTATAAACGGCCAGCAACACGTGTCAATTTCCGCTTGTTACATGCATACAGTCTTTTCCAAATAAACTTCCATTTTCGTTGGAAACAACTTGGTGAGGGTTAAGGCAACAAAACCACTTAGGGCACTTTCACAAGCCAACATTTAGTCCACTTTAATCAAACTCTGGTGCGGTTCATTTGGGCGGTTGTGGTCGTAGTAATCTTAATCCGGTGCAGACAAAAACAACCGGTCTCAAATCGCTTGTGAGAGGTGGTCTCGGACTGTTTCCAAGCGAACCAAAACATGGGCTGCCTGTGCAGGCATTTGTTGAGATGGCCACAGGACTTCTGGGCCGAAGAGAAGACGCAGAGCATGAGTCCACAAAAAAATAGTGACATTTATAAAGTCATAAACTGGAGGGATTCGTGTGCAGTCGATCTGTGCCGAGTCAAAGTGAAAACACTTCGACAGCATCAAAGTCCACGATTCCTTGCATAGAAGTGGCAGCTCTCAAGATGATAAATAATGATAAAGAAGATACATTTGCTCCGTACACGCCCCTCAGCAACTTAAAAAAATACTAGACTAGAACATCACTAAAATAATAGCTGATCAGACGGAGTGAGTTTTGTAGGTGGAAAACATGAGACCCACCGCATTTCCTTTTTTTTGCACAATCAGACAGAGCGTTTTTATTTTTGCAGTTTTCTGAGTCTTTTTATTTTCTATGTTGCTAGGCAACAACCAAATGAGTGACAACATTACCTTATTACAAACCATGAACTATATGTGACCGGAATAGTTAATAGTACGGTTTAAATGAATGAAAACAACTTACCCAAAATCTCAAGTACCGCACTAATTTGCCTTCTGCTGTTTTGTGTTTAGATCGTGGTAAACAGTAGCTCCCGCAAAAGTCACACCAATGAGAAAAAACGCTCATGATGTCGGGTGATTTACCGCTCGGAGTTGAATCATTTTCAACTCAAGACTTTCAAGGCGCTCCTGTAAAAACGTGAGGCGCACAGAGCAGATAAATGTGAGGCGCTCAGCAACGCAAAAGCAGTGCGCAAAACTCTTCAATCTCATTCAAAACAATCACAAAAAGCCGCTCCAGGCTGCTAAAGCACACTGTCTGCTTGGGGACTTGTCTTCTCCTAGACAAGACACTCTCCTACTTGTGTGTTGTACAGAGTTGAGTTGTATCTGCTTTTACCTGTGAATGCTGATACAACTTCTTTAGATACAGCACAGTCCAGATAGAGTTTGTTTAATTAGCTGTCTGTTCTCTTGTGCTGCCGGGCGACTTGAACTTTTGCAACATTTTATATTTCAAAAAGTTTCTCTGCAAAGTAAGTTGTGTAAGAGAAAAAGTGCACTGTTTCCATTTTAAATGGAGTAGAACTATAAGGTCTCATTAAAAGGTAATATTCAGGTAAAGTAAATGTACCTCAAAATTCTATTTTATCCACGACGGGTAAAGGATTTTGCCTCAGATGATAGCAGCAAATCCTTGATGAGAAATAGAGATTGAAGCTATTTGCGATGAGGGAAATGAGGCGGATAAAAAAAAAAAAAAGCACTTTCCCTCAGGGATTGTTATCTTCAAAAAATATATTGTGTGTTATTGCTGAGCTATTTAGGGATGATGCATCCAGTGATCTTATACAATGAGCTCTTTGACTGATTGTATAAACCCTGGATTCTTGACATTTTGGTTTTCCTAAGTGGGTTGCGGGTTCATTGCCTGTTTTTCCGCATACTAGCAATATGTTATGATGTGCCTCGGTATCAGGGGAGTTCATTTGCAATTTGGACCCTGTTCTGACAGCAATTAAGAGCCCCAATAGGCTTTTATAGTCCCTTCAAAGAGATTACATTCTAGAAAAGTATCAATCAGTCTTTATATGTTGCATATTTCTCATAAAGAAGAACGTAATTCAAAGTGTGTCGCAGGCTGATTAAGAATAAATAGATAATATAGACCATATGGTACCCCGTGTGTTGCACAGCATTTGAAATGAAATATCCATGTGGGTGTGTTTCCTAGGCTCTGGAGTTTGTAAGAGCCTCCCTCACCAAGGTGGACGACACAGAGTTCATCTGTCCAGACGGATCTTACGCTCTGCAGGACGACAGCCCGCTCGCGATCGCCGGAGTCATAGGTGGATCCTTCAGCAGCGTCTCCATACAGGTAACACACAGCGTGCAGGTGTACGGGAGTATTTTTTTACCATCATCATCATCTAACTTTAACTTCCTTGGCGGCTTCTTCTCTCATCTTTAACTCATGACTGAGTGTGCAGAAGCTGACTTCCAGTGATATGA
Organism: Sebastiscus albofasciatus; assembly: GCA_916701655.1. Classification (NCBI taxonomy): domain Eukaryota; kingdom Metazoa; phylum Chordata; class Actinopteri; order Perciformes; family Sebastidae; genus Sebastiscus; species Sebastiscus albofasciatus. Next base: position 86,262 of record CAKAOI010046357.1, read on the forward strand.
CCGTGTCACTGCATGTGTGTTTGTGTGTACTTATTTCTTGGAATCAAGTTTTCCATTGGTGTGTTCTTGTGCGTCTCTTGTAGCTCTTGTCACAGAGCTGTATAATTTGCATAGTTTAGCATAAAACCTCCTTCTCCTTTACTCCTCTGTGACTGCACAAAAGCATCCTCCTATCAGTCCTTAAATCCCTAATCTCTGCAACTGTCTCTCTGTCTTCTCTTTCTCATCCTCTCTTCTTCTTCTCTCCCCCCTTTTTATGTATTTCAGTTTTTTTCAGTCCCTTAAATCTTTGCTCTCTTCCTTCTCATCACTGCCTATTTCTCTTTTCTCTCCTTCTTTATATGCATTCAGAGGCATCCCTCGCGGCTATTTGGGGAGAGCTCAGTGTATGCTGACCTCAGCCCCCTTTCTTCTCCTCCTCCTCCTTCCTGGGGCGGCCATTGTTAACACATCTGCTCTGTCTCTTGTCCTTCATCACTCATAATTATCCCTCGCTTTCTTGCAGCTCACTCTTGTTGCCCTTTCTGTTGCTGTTGTTTTTACCGGTCTTTTCCGAGGGGCAGCACTGTTTACGAGACCCGAACTGTGCTCTGCTTTCTGATCTCGTGCCAGTGAAGCTAATCCAGCTACTCCTTCATGCCTCTCCACTTCTGTCTTGCTGCTTCTAAATGAAGTAATAGGGAATTATTTCATGTTTAACCATGCACAACTAAACTCCAATGTTTTGAGGGCATTTACATAGCAGGCATCATTCCTCCCCTCCGTTCGTACACGTGTGTGTGTGTGTATGTGTGTGTGTGTGTGTGTGTCTCTGTGTGTGACTTGCATTCCAAGCAGAAAACACACAGCAGCCCTCCACTGCACCATTTTTTCCTCCTTCCCTTTCATTTTTTTTCTACCCGTCTCTCATATTCAACCCATTCCTACAGTACATCTCCCTTCCCTCTCTCTCTCTCTCTCTCTCTCTCTATCTGACAGGAAGGGAGCAGCTTTCACTAACAGAGTAAACTCTCCATGTCCCTACAGACAGGCCTCTTAGCTAGCTGTAGTCATTGTTCAGCGGCAGGTAATGGAGCAATGCGGTTACATTTTGCAGCGTGACCTTCCCTGACATTTAAGTCAACTGCCATCTTAAAACCATAAAAACCTGCCTGGAGTACTATAAACAGCCGTTCATGTGTGTGTGTGTGTGTCAGAGCAGGTGTCTGTGTATGTGTCGATCTGTTTTTGAGCACATCCGTGTACGTATACGAGTGTGTTTTCTCTCCTAATCTCCTACATTATTAGTCTAATGAGATTCTGACATGTTGTCAAAACAGCTCATCAACTGAGCTATGAATGAAATATAGAAAAGCCCAGAGTGATGCGCTCTAAAAGGATTAAACGGAGGCGCGAACAGAATGGCTGTGTAGTTCCTGTTTATTTGCGTGCGTTTGAATGTGTATGTTTACACGCCCTTTGTGCGCATGAGAATGTGTAGCAATTATATTTGTGTTGCCGTGTGTGACTGAAATTGTAATGAAGAGAACATGACCGAACCCCAATCAACAGTAAAAGGGAATATTATATGGACATCGGTAGACCCCAGATGATGGCCATCACTAATGCATGAGTCAGTGATTTATTGAACTTCTATGTGTGTGTGCGTGTGCGTGCGTGAGTGTGCTATTTTGTGTTTCTCCATGTGCATATATGCCTGCACTTGCTGCATTGTCTTTTATCTTCAAATAATCACATTATGCATGAAGCAATTCCTATCAGCAGCAACCTTCTAAATATGTTCTAATTTTTCCTTTGATGAAAAAATAATAATAATTCCAATTCCAATTTATTTTTGTGGGTCTTATTTCCAAGTTTTTGTCAATGTGCCAGTGATCAAAATCAAAGTTTTATTACTCGGTTGTAGACTGTGTAGAGCTTGACACACATGATATCTGCTCTCCAACACAGACCAGGCGGTCAAAGGGGAAATTTAACAAAAGCCTCAAACACAACAAGGCTACCCCTGCAGTTGCTGCATGTCTGTGGATGAGCAGTTTATTGCAGTTAATAATATTGTACGCTACTTGATATGTTTTGACATTATTCACAGACACATTATTTCCTCTGCTGGCTGAAAGTCCTTAGGCATCTTTACTTGCCAGCTACCAAGAAGAAACTGTCTTTTACAAAGACACTGATTTTGTTTTGGTTTGCCTTTGACACATTGGACCATATTAGAGACAGGAGCTCCCTACACACTGAAACACTAGTTTATTGTGTGGGAAACCCTATTGATCCGTGATTTTTGTCACCAATTCAGAAATCTGAATGCTGAGTATCCGTTATGAAACTAAGTATGGTTGCACCTTTTAAAAGGGCAGTTCCATTATTAGTTGTTTTTGTTTGTTTTAGGTTTTTATATCATTCTGTAGCTTCCCAGTGGTGTCCCTTATGTATTCACATCAAAGTTTGTATGTTTTAGCATCAAAATGCTATTTTCCCCAAACCCTCCTAAAAACTTTTTCCCATGTGACCTGACGTAGCTTTCTACATGATGAAGATGCTACTTGTACAGTATATATACACATCCTTATAGTCAGTGTATTAATGTTTAATAGAGGAACTTAGAGGGCAGTCAGTACGCTCCCAGTTTGAAGAGGCTGACAGGAGAACCGGCACAGAAGCTAAGCAATGTACTGCTGTGGGCGCCACATTAGTTCGGATCAGAAAGTCACACAATAACACAAACAAACTGACCGATGGATGCAGCAGTAGACCAGCAACTCCTGTGACCTGTGAGGTAAAATTCCTGTTTTTGTGAATGGAGTCTGGTGGCTTTGAAGAGAGCGATATAATGGCATCAGTTCCCCATCGGAAAGAGGGAAAAGCAGTGAAAATATTCTAAATATAGTGTACACTTAAACTGATATGGATTTTTTTTTAGGTGGCTAAAATCCATTTTTCTGCTGCTCCCGTCCACATCCGCTTTAACTCGCCATCGCCTTTCCAATGGGGATCTGAAGCCATTATATAGCTGTCTTCAAAGCTCCCGGACTACATTCACAAAAGCAGTAATTTTACCTCGCAGAACGCAGGAGAATACCATCTAACCCCACTTCAAAAAATTATTATTAGTTATTTCCGCGTTGACTCAGCTGGTGCTAGTATTCACATTATTCATAATCTTATTGATTAGCTTACTTTGGTAACGTAAATCACTGCTTTGCAACGGCTGAGTGGACATTTCCATTTGAATAAAACGGAACAGAAAGCAGATGGACCCGCGCTTTAAGCAATCCAAGGGGTGGACACATCCTTTGGTGCTGTATCTGATATGTAGATACCAGAGAAATCGTTAATTCTATAAATTCTTAGTGAAATCCACATTTTACATTTTTAGGTTTCCCGTCATCCCGTGTAATACACACGCATGTTTTTGAGATACTTCACCACTTCTTCTGCGTATCCTCCAGTTTCCCGTTCTCTGGGTGTACTTCTTATATCAAGTGCCCCATTAAATTAATTGCACAGTAATTTGCTCTGTTGCCGCAACCTCTCAGAACATATGCATTGTAAACACTATAAGTAGCTGTTTGAATGCATTCAGTCTGGAGTTTAATGCAGTTCCAGATTTTTTATAACACTTTGCATAAATTAATCAGAGTTTAATGGGACAAAATACAATACGATTCAGATATCAGAAGAAAAAAACTAAATTGTGATCAGAATCAATCAGTCAACTCAAATCTAACTCAAGCTACATGAAATCAAATGGACTAATTTAGACTAAAATTATGGGAAATATCCTTTAAGTCCTTAAGCAAATAACAATGAAAGTTTCTCTCAGACTAAAATGTGTGTTTATTCTGAAACAAAACTCATAACTCATAAACTTTTTCATTTCATATCTCCATGTGCTGAAGAATCCAGACTGGAAAAGTTATCAATCAATCAATTTTAAGTTCCTACGATTCAGTTGTGATGGTTTAATTTAAAAGAACGAGTTTGGAATTATTTCGGCTGATTTATTTCTCTCCCCCGCCACAGGTTGCCAATCTTCTCAGGCTCTTTCAGATTCCTCAGATAAGCTACGCTTCGACCAGTGCCAAGCTCAGCGATAAGACCCGCTACGATTACTTCGCCCGCACGGTGCCCCCCGACTTCTACCAGGCCAAAGCCATGGCCGAGATCCTCCGCTTCTTCAACTGGACGTACGTGTCCACTGTGGCATCGGAGGGCGATTATGGTGAAACTGGTATAGAGGCTTTCGAACAAGAGGCACGCATGAGAAACATCTGCATCGCCACTTCAGAGAAGGTAAGGCACAGAGCAGAATATAACAGAATATGAGCTTATTTCTGCATGAGTATAAGCAACCATTGCTCAAAGCAAGATACCAAAAACCCCAAACTTTAATCAGCAGTGTCACGCTGATGTATGGCCTGAAGCTGCACCACTAACAATGAATGGGGCACTAAATTTGTGAGCTTATAAACGTTTGTCTCCATGTCTTATCTTGTCCTACACACAAATGGAGTTTATATTACACTGCTGTTATCAGTTGTGAACCAGAAAATGAAAGCTTATCTCCAAGAACTCATTCCGGGTACTTCCACAGTCACATTTTTCATCTCATTTGCTACGGAGGTGCATGAGACGCAGGTGATAAATAACCACAAATAGGGACCGCAAGCCTATTTGAGAGTAACGTTTACAGTCCATCTGTCATTACATTAATGTCCTCTTTCTGTCCAGGTGGGGCGTTCGAACGCTAAAAAGTCCTATGAAGCTGTGATCCGTCAGCTCCTCCAGAAGCCGAATGCCCGTGTGGCCGTCCTCTTCCTGCGCAGCGACGATGCCAGGGAGCTGTTGGCAGCAGCTGCCAGGCTTAACACCTCCTTCATCTGGGTGGCCAGCGACGGCTGGGGTGCACAGGAAAGCATTGTCAAGGGAAATGAGGTCAGCGCTGAAGGAGCCATCACACTTGAGCTGGCGGCCAATCCCGTGCCAGAATTCAATCGCTACTTTCTCAGCCTGAACCCGGTTAAAAACCATCGTAATCCCTGGTACAGGGAATTCTGGGAGCAGCGGTTCCAGTGCTCTTTAGGTGGTGGAGGAGGAGCAGGAGGACCAGGAGGAGGAGGAGGAGGTGTTGGACTGGGAGAGACGTCTCTCCCGCCGTGTGACATGGACTTGTCAATGGACAAGAGTAACTTTGAACCAGAGTCCAAGATCATGTTTGTGGTGAACGCGGTGTACGCCATGGCTCACGCCCTCCACTATATGCAACGGAGCCTGTGCTTCAACACCACCAAGCTGTGCGACAGCATGAAGGCTCTGGATGGGCGCCGACTCTACAGGGATTACATCCTTAATGTCAGCTTCTCAGGTAAGAGAGCTGGAGCGAGTGAAGGAGTCCTAGATAAGATGTTCAAGGTGGATGGAGAGTGAGAAGGAGTTAATTTTGGAGAGGAAGTTGGGGAGAGATAGCGAGAAACCGACAGGAATATGAGTGCTGTGCCTAGTTAACAGTCCTCTCATGAACAACACTGGGGATGTTGTCCTTCCACAGAACATAAAAAAGTACCGAGACAAATCCGCTTAATTGCTATGTATTGTCAGAGCCAGCCATGCCATTGACACCTATTACCCATGCGTAATTGATACGACACTACAAAGTTGCTTTGAGGAACGAGAGCTGCAGTTAATCCGTCAGCCATATTCTTCTCTCTTGAACTAATGAGATTGTGTGTGTTATAATAGCTCCTATAGCGGGGCTGCCTGTCTGTCTGTCAGTCTCTGTAGAGTTGGGGGAGAAGAGACAGAGGATTGGCTTGACTGACAGATGGCGTACAAAGGGAGCGTTATAAATAAACTGCTGTGTCTCGGGGACTGACACAGGTTTAGAGGTGCTTATTCCTCCACCAACCGTGACCAGGAGCTGACATCAAAACAGCCCAACAAACAGCGCTAACACGGCAGCTTTGCCACGAGACGCTGGGGAGAGAGCAGGAGGGATGGATGGATGGAGGACGAAAGAATGGCATCACGTATGGAGGGAGGGGGGAAGGAAGCTTACAGATAAGACTGACAGGCAGACTTAAATGAGAAAAAGATGAGTTTGGGGTAAGGTAAAAGGGAGTAAGACAGAAAACGAGATAAGGAGGGAAGGAGGGAAGGAACAAGGGAGCACTGAGGCAATGCCGGAGTGGGACAGCGTGCGTCAGCAGAAGAAGAGGATTCTCTTTGAAATTCCCCATCTTCATTTCTGCTACAAATCAAAGGACTTGGAGCATTTCTGCATGAGAGGAGGGAGACAGAAAGAAGGAAAGAGTGTGAGAGGGAAGGAGAGAGAGAGAGAGAGAGGAAACAGTCAAGGCGATTGCAGTCGCAGCCTCCGGTTGGCACGGATGATAACCACTCCCTTATAGGATGCATACAGAGAGGGATGGAACAGATATGCAGATTCACAAATAGAAAGTTTAAAAATGTGTGGAGTAAGTTGGAGAGGAGAGGAGGTGTGAATCCCGCTGTGACTTCCCTACATCTCTCTGTCTGATCATCTTTCTCCCTTACATTCCCCTCTCCCGCTCCCCCTCCCTACTGATGTATGTCCATGAGGCGCGCTCTGCGAGGAGAGTAACAGCATGTACAAGGATCTTGAGTTCTTTACAGCTCAGTGTCAGTGACAGCGGTGACAGCATAGCAAACAGCTTTATCGTTAAAAAAAAAAATGCATTCAAAGAATCTGCGTTGATAAGACGACGGGGACGATGTAGAAGGTGGCGGTTTACAGTTAAACTGGGAACTGTGGCAATCGTTCAGGTTGAGTTGTTGGTTTTTAGCCCCAGAATGACGCACTCGCGCTGCTCTACATATACATCTTTCCATCTATACAGTATGTAAGGAAAGGAGCCGAGGTGAGTTGAGGTTGAATGTGGGGTATAAATACTGCAGCAACACCATCCGCAGTGCTCTCAGTCTGAACTGTAGCAGACGGAAAACCAACACTGTTCCGCGCTCCCTATCTCTCTGCCATCTCCTCTAAAACACACACATGTATGCTCATTATACACTCATTGCATTACCATCAAAGTTTGATCTCACTTACATCTCCCCAAAATGACCATCCCCCGTCCTTAACTTTACAATCACAACACGGCGGACTGTGTCTTTAACTGCGATACGGCTGTTTTTGTTGTGTGTTATACTCACAGCGTATGTGGTGCACCGAGGCAGTATGCTGTGTGGTTAGGAGTGTGTTTTCATATGCCGCTCTCTTCATCTAGTCTCATCTCGCTAGTTGCTATGGTAATGAAGCCGACACTATTGCCAATTGTTGAAGTGATCTGGTAGATCATGGGAACTGCTCCCTACCATCCAGTAACAGACACAGAGGCACATTTGCGCATTTTTTACGAGGCCTCGCTACATACTTCGAACATAAAACACACAACGCAAGAGACTCATACAGTCAGCTTTTTTTTTTTTTTTTACAAAGACGCAGCTTGAAATGTTTTTTTTATTTATTTTTTTTTTATACCAGCATGAAATTGCAGACACCCCCAACCCACACACTTCTCAAAGCCATCATTCAACTCCCACCCACCCACCTCCCCGATCTGCAGCAAACATATCAGTATATACGCACACGCACGCAGTCTTCTGTTCAAATAGTGGTGATAGATGTGATATTCCCCCTGTGTGTGTGTGTGTGTGTGTGTGTGTGTGTGTGTGTGTGTGTGTGTGATATGTCTGTGTTAGCAGAGGCGGTGTGCCTTCAGGGCCATATTGAGCAGCGAGCTTACTGCAACGTTTAGATGCTAGAGAACAACCTTCACTCCTTCTCTCCCTCATTTTTCTCTTCACACTCTTTCCTCTCGTCTCTCTGCCTCTGTCACTCTGTCTCTCTCCGTCTTTCCGTCTCACTCTTCATCACTCCATCTCTCTCTCTGGGTCTCCATTCTCTTTCTCACCCAGAAAGTATCCTCCTCTCTCTCTCTCTACATTCAAAAACAGCACATCCCACTCAGACTTCACAAGGTTGCTCTCCTGCCTCCACCGCCTCCCTGCGCCGGTCTGTTCCTCCACTCCTTCACTTTGCTCATCCCTCCATCCATCCTTCACCTTTTCTCTATTGATTCCTCCGTCTAAAGGCTTTCCTTCGTCCACCTATATCTCTGCTGCCGTCACGCCAGCTTCTTACTTTTTCTCTCTTGCTATCTCCTCTCTCGTATTCTTCTCCCTCTTCTCCCTTGTCACTTCCCTCCTTTTCTTTGCCCTTATCTTGTCTCCCTTCCAGCACCTCCTGCTTTTGGCCTGCCGTTCCTTTCTTTTGTCTCCTCTATCTCGCCACCTTTCTTTCAGTCAAGCTCTCAGCTCCCTGCTGCGGCACCTTTCCTCCTATACATTTCTCCCCCTTGTTCTAGACTTCCTTCTCTCCACCCTATCTGTTCCCCTGAGGCCTGTTGGTCCGTGGCCCAGGCAGCGCCACCGTCCCCGGCGGCCGAATCTGCCGGGAGAACAAATATAGCTAATGTGATCCGTCTGTGTGTGAGTTTGTGACATGTGAGTGCATCCCTGTGTCCATATCTGTATATGCTCAGGGATGTGTGCCTGATGTGTAAGGTCATTAATCCTCTGGAGAAAGAAAAAAGAGGGACAAGAAAGGTCGGTCACACCGTTGGCAAAGAACGTCTATTGCTAAGAAGTGAAAGTCAATTGTTCGTTCTATTGCAACGTCAGCACCCAGCAGCAGAGCTACGCCTCCGCCATTTTGGACAGAAAGTGACCACTGGACGCCGGTAAAACGTCCGCCTACAAAGTGCCGTACCAAAGTAAAACAAATGGATTTCTATTTCTATTGTCATATATTTAATGTCTCCACGGAAATTACCTGCATTGAACAATAAAAATATTATAAATATGCAGACAACTAAAACTATTTATTATTTATTTAATAAACTTTTTTGCTTGGCTGCTTCCAAGAGGAGCATAAAGTGAGCGATGGACATAAACGGAAGTTAGAAAAATCCAGCACACAGATTTTGAGAGTAGTCTCGTAGTATCTTTTTCATGTCAAGGACCTCCAAAATAGATGTACAATAGACCACAGGCCATGAATGCATAAGAGGTTGTTCTCTGCGTGTTGGTAAAAAGCCTACAACTACATTGAATTCTGTTTGTCATGCTACTAGCACTACTAGCTACTGACCGCCAGTTATTTGGGAACAGAGACATTAATACATCCACCATGGTACAGGCTTACAGCATACAGCCCATGGGTGTATTATAAGATCATAAAAGTGATGAATTGCAGCCAATATATCCATTATTACAGCCACATACAGCTAGCAGGAAGCTGGCAGAACCGGATATGTCATATATGAACGTGCAGGGCGGTGCAGTCCTGTGGGTCTGATGCACGTTTATTATACAAAATAAATAACTCTGGATTCAGCTATTAATTAATTTGACAACTTTTAGGACATAATGATTTAAATGAAGGCTATTTAAGTGTTCGTATTGGGAGGTTGATTTACCTAAAAATGAAAAAATGATCCTCTGATTTACAGAAGTCTCTTTAAACATCCATGGCTATGGACTCAACTTGGCGTTTTCAGTCCAAAATGGCGGCAGTGCTACCGCAGCGCCATCTAGAGGCTATTGTCAAAAAAAAGCACCAGAGTTTCGTCTCTTTGCTTCTATACTCTTTGCTGTTGGCATGCAGAGCCGTTGTATCTTTATATTTTACCTGGGACAGGTGTGCATTTGTGCACGGACCTATATGCAGTGTTTACTTTGTCACGCTTGAATCAGGGGTAAATCAGGGATTCAGGTGAATTGACACTTAGAAATACAATTCTCTATTCCCTAGCCAACAACTAATCAACAGCCAGCTTTTGAATTTTTAGTCAAACACTCACATAAAAGAAAAGATTTGCCCTCTCTATACCTCTCTCGCTCTCTCGCTCTTTCTCTCTCCACTTTCAGATTACTTATTCCTACTTATTCCTCCCAAGCCCCTTTGCCTCCTTTCTCCCTCTGCCTGCCTTTAATACCCACAATCCCCCTTGGGCTTCGCTTTAGCCCAACATGGCCGAGAACATAATTAATTTCACAGCTTCTGAATGAAAAGCCTGTTTTCACCATGCTTCTAATTAAGCTAGAATAATAAGGTGTTTCTTGAGTAAGCGGGAATGCTAAAAAAGTGTCTCACAAAAATGAGGGATCTAGTTAGTCTGCGTTATAACCACAGTTTGTCTCACCTAACTTTATTTGCTTTTTTTTTTGTACTGTTATGTTTTTACATTCTGTGGCCCCAGCTGTTTGATTCATTGCATTCAGGGCAGATTTTGGTTGACAATGCAATGAATCCTCTCAGATAAACAGCAGCAGGCCTTTATTCACAGTTGGTCTGCGCAAAGGGCACTTTGTTTTGTTGAGTCTAAAAACTCGTGAATGGTTTCGGGAGAATGTCGCTGAGAAGGCATGTTCCGCGTTTGGATGCAGGCGACATCTCGCAGGCACGGGAAGTCACTCAAAGCTGCGAGTAACGCTGAGGGCCGAGCCTGCTGTGGGTCTCAGCTGGGCTGGACTGGGCCACTGGGAAGTACTGTACGGACGAGGTCACACAGAATCATCAATCATCGCTGTTTCAAGGCTGAAGTTGAGTTATAGTGTGTGTTGAGACACCGCAAGAAAGCCCACAAGCTGCTGTTAGGAAGCAGTCACCTCATTCAGTTCTTCAAATGATGAAATTGGTTCAGTTCACGGTTCATCAAAGTTACATCACACAGAAACACGCCGTAGAAAAGGTAGCTGAGGGACAAACTTCCTTTCAGCTGCTCTGCCCACTACTTGTCTATTGTGCATCTGACGAAATTCAAATGCTTTAGTTATGCTAGAGGCATGGCTGTATGGACGGCAATGTCAGTCTGTCTGACTGAAATATCTCAACTCCTATTGGATGGATTGTCATGACATTTTGTTTAGACATCCAGGGATCCCAGAGAATGAATCCTACTTAATTTGTCGATCCTCTGGTTTTTCATGTAGCGCCACCATGAGGTCAAATTTTTCACTTATCCTGTAAAGTGTTTTAACATCTACCGATGGAATGGCGCCAAATTTTGCACAGACATACATAGTCAAAGTCTAATGGCTTTGGTGATCTCCTGACTTTTCCTCTTGTGCCAACTGTTGGATGAATTGGCATCAAATTTGGTACAAACCATAGAAGGTAAGAAGTGGACATAGTCGCCGAGACGTCACCCATTGGTTTGTGGACTGCTGTTTTGACGCCTCAAGTTCAGTAGTTTGGCTATTCCCATCTTGGTTTTTGGCTATCGCCATCTTGGTTTCTTGCAACCAGAAGTCACACGAGAGGGTGGAGTACAACCGAACGCAATTAACTTTCATTAACTGAAAACACACTGTGAAAGGGTTGAAGTTGTAAGACGAAAACACGGACAACTCCCAGACCGGACAACACCGTGGTAGCGACCTGTCAATCACAAGGTAGCCCGGCCCTGAAGCATACCCTGCTTTATTACCAGAGCTGCTGAAGCTCTGGACTGTTTTCAGCGGCTTCTAAAAACCCATCTATATAGGCAAGCCTTTCTATAGGCCTCATCCACATGTGTGTTTGTCTGTTTTAGTTTGATCTGTCTCTCATTGTTTCTGTGTTTCATATTGTAATTCTTCCTTGTTTTTATCATTGTTGGATATTTCATTTGTGTGTGAAGCACTTTGTAACGGTGTGTTTTAAAAGGTGCTACATAAATAAAGCTTTACTTACTTACTTTATGGTCTATTTGACTCTAAATAGGACCATAATTTACTAAATGGACATCATGCTGTATTGAAGAAGACTTGAAACTAGCAATTGAGACCATAAACTCATGCTTATAATATTTACTGAGGTAATAAATCAAGTGAGGAGTAGGCTCATTTTCTCATAGACTTCTATACAATCAGACTTCTTTTTGCAACCAGAGGAGTCGCCCCCTGCTGGCTGTTAGAACGAATGCAAGTTTAAGGCACTTACGCATTGGCTTCACCTTTCAGAACCAGAGGTTGCCACCTTGTACAGACATTCATGTTCCCCTCAGGATGACTTATTTTAACTTAATGTAGCACAATCACAATTTTCAATTTGCCCAATACTTTGCTTTATGACCAAATACCTGTAAAACTATTGAAATTCATTAGCCTCAGTTGTGCAAATTAGCAAATGTTAGCATGCTAACCAGCTGTGAACATGATAAACATTAAACCTGCTAAACATCAGCACATTAGAATTGTCATTGCGAGCATGTTGGCATGCATAAGTACAGCCTCACATTGCTGCACGGCTGTAGACTCTTAGTCTTGTTTAGACACTACCAAAATCGTTCGGCCGCTGGAACTCTGAGCTCTCTGGATTTTTTAATTTATCCCAGGACAGTGCTGACGGGAGAGAGTAGTGTCCATCAGTCAAGGACCTGGGCTGCCTGTCTCAGCGCTCTGCAGTCACCAGAGGAGTCTTGGTGGCCTTCGCCGGCTCTAACTTGCACCCTCGTCCACTTTTTCTGATAAGCTGCTCTGTCACGTCAGCAAGGTCGCTGGTGTTGGTTCTAGGGAGGAATCACCAGTCCTCTGAGTCTATTGCTCCCTGAATGTGTTCTGTTGGAGTGAAGTCAAGGACAATACGGCGCCCTCAAATGGGTCTGTAGGCTAATACCGTTATCTCTTTAGTCTGTATTACACGTAATTACCACATACAGCTAATTAGGCTTCAGCACACATCTAAGGTCCTAATAAGATGCAGTTATGATAATTAGCTCGTGGCAAAGTGTTTCTGTGGGTGTGTATGGGCGTCTGAGAGGAGGAGGCACGGCTTGTCTTATTGCTCACTGTTATTAGCAGACTTTATTACCTGCCAACTTGCAATATAATGGATTCATATCTCTTCTTCGTCTGAAGATATTATCGCCATCTTATTGAAATCATTTTCATTTAGCTGTCACCTAAACATTTAGCCCCAAAATCCAAAGAAGACTTGACACTTAGAATTTCCTGTGACAGAGAGAGAGGAGAAAGATAGAGGGTTGTGCTGTCTCTGTGATTTATGGATTTCATAAACCCTAACCCCCTCTGCTGCCATCTGACACGCCATTCTTCTCCGAGCACACTGAGCTTCCACAACAATAGCACAGCTTTAGCCCTCGTCAGTGTTGCGTGCACGCACGCACACATATGCCACTAACAGCAGGGTCAGAGCTTTGGTTCTGTCAGCACAGCCTCCCACAGCGCTCAGAGCAATACCTTAACCATCACACTGTAAAGTAAAACCTAATGGAGCTTCCACGGGCGTGTGTGCGCGCACATCCTCACACAATCTGTGTTTTGATTCATTCCACTGATCCCAAGCTGTACGTTTGGCCGGTGATTTCTTCAGTTACCCAATGACACAGAGATATGAGGAAGGCAGCACAGCATCATCAATGCTGCTGTGCACTGAAGACAGAGAGCCTTGTTATACGTTGAGGAGCGATGCTTTATAAACCCAGCTACATCATCATTTGACAGGGGAGGCAGCGGCGTATAACACTCAACCCTGTACAGTGTGTCAGCAGCACAGAGTTGATTGCTCCGCTGTAAGGACAGAAGTGGCACCGTAAAAGTGACACGCACTTTGTCTGTGTCAGAACGACCAAGTGTCAGCTCTGTCAGGTCCAACACTGCCTGCAACACATCAAGAAGTTACTGATTTTTCACAGTCCATAGCCACTTCTCTCCTTGTTTTTTTTTTAATGGTTTCAGCATCCTGCCAATTTTACAATCTCTTCTGTTCCCACATCCTCAGGGTAGATGGTAATCCTTTCATAACAACTTGTATACAAACCAATTTGGCAGTTTCAGCAGTGTACCTCCCTCACATAAGAGACCCAGAGGCTAATTCTATCAATGTGTGGGTAGTAGCTATAGCACTGCCCAGGGATTCAGTCCTGCCTTCATGCCTATATGACTTTATGGGCAGTTTGTTAATGATGCATCTGGTAATAAACTTTGTCAGATTGGAATTTGGAGCGGCGTTTTTGTCCCTATGTGACCTCAGGGAAGGATGGGAGGCCGTTGATACACACAGACATCACCAAGCATACCGGGCATTTATAGCCTCTTAGCAAATACTTTGGTAACTGGCTGGTCTTCAGTAATGAAAACACCATTGTAATGCCCTTCACTGTCAGTTCTGGACTCCTAAGGCTTAACTGACCATGGCTTATTGTCTCCGTCCTCGCTGTTGCTTTTAAAAGGCATCAATGAGACATCAATGGGATGATTGTTTAGCTTTAATCTCCTTTTTCCATTCGTCTTATCACTTTCTTTCCCGCTCTTTTGTCTCCTCTCACCCCCTGCAGCCCCTTTCTCTCCTCCAGGCAGTGAGACAGTAGTGAAATTTGATTCCCAGGGGGACGGCGTGGGCCGATACAACATCTTCAGCTACCAGCGCTCTGCCGATCGTTACGGTTACGTGCCGGTAGGTGACTGGGCCGAAAGTTTGACTCTGAGCAACGATCTGATTCACTGGCCCAGAGAAGTGGTGCCCACCTCACAGTGCAGCGACCCATGTGAACGCAATGAGATGAAGAAAATGCAGGCAGGTAGGAGACTGAATTTCAACAATGTTCTTTTTCTTATCACAGTGACATACCGCACTGAGCAGCAGTGCCTTTTGAAAAATCACATTCTGCTGTTCATATTCCTGTTTCCCAGGTGAGTACTGCTGCTGGATCTGTACAGCCTGCGAGCCTCATGAATACCTGGCTGATGAGTTCACCTGCGCGCCCTGTGCTCCTGGCCAGTGGCCCACTGATGAACTGACGTCCTGTTACGACCTTCCTGAGGACTACATTATGTGGGAGGATGCCTGGGCCATCGGTCCAATTACCATCGCTTGTGTAGGGTGAGTGACAATGGGCTGTCAACATGACTGGTCCTGGAGTTGACCTTTCGCTAAACCCTTCCCCTGAGCAGTGATTGTCCAATCAAAGCTTTGCAACCGTAACGGCACGCCTGTCAATAACAGCAATACTCTGCTTTTAAAAAGAGTTGCAGGGTGGCATTTTTTCTTGCCTTTCCAAAACCAAGACAAAAGTATACGGAACGGATTGAACAGTGTGCTCATCTACTTAAACGTAAGCTGCAACTTTTAGCATGTCCAACTAACTAGTCTACTACCTACAGTAACAGAGCGTTACTTTCATACTTTCAAGGCCAATGAGCACATTATTAGCTTACTACATTAGTTTGTGGCTTTACAGTTTACTTTTTTGAAAAAGCCTGCTCATGACCAGCTGTATAGTATTTCCTCACTATGTGGAAGTCGGTCCTGGAAGCCATTAGAGTTTAAGATAACGTTACCAACTCTGTTTGGCTTTTTATTGGATTTCGGGATGTTTACACTCCAGCAGTGTTGTAGTCAAGAAGACCACCTAAACCAAGACCAAGTCAAGACCAGAGTGTATCAAGACCGAGACAAGACCAAGACTTTGAGGGGTTGAGACCTAGTCAACGCCAAGACCAGACTAGTGCGAGTCCCACACTGCATGACACACTTATGATAAAATGTGGAAAATGCAAACCACTGAGGCACTCCTCAAATTGATCTGAAGGATCCACATTCCCATAAAAACACCCACAGAACACAAATGAAGATTCCTCTTCATTCACCTATACACCGTATATGTGTGTATGTATAAGTGTACCATGAGAAATGTCTTGATAAAATAATCAAAAAGCATTGCAGAGGGAATTTTCCTTTGTTGTCTATGAGCAATCACAGTAATGATGTTAACAAATAAATCAGACAATGCACAGGCAATTTAGTGATATCCACGCAGTTCTTGGTCGGTTTTGAAATAAAATCCAGAGTCGTCTTTGTCTGAGACCGAGACGAGATCGAGTAAAAATGCGGTCCATTCCGAGATGAGACCGAGACCTTCAAAAAGTGGTCATGAGACTGATCTCGAGACCAAGACCGAGTACTACAACACTGCACTCCAGCAACCTCAACCAATGTTACCCAAGATGTCATTAAGTTTGCCAAACAAATCAGTTAGTCCTGATCCTAAAAGCCTTTCCTCTTGTAACATAAATATTAAATAAAAGTCTCATTACACATTTTTCCTCATCATACTTACAATACTAGGACTATATAGCTCTACACTGCAATACAACAACAATACTGCTCCTTTATTTACATGTTTTCTACAGCATGTGGATTATCAGTTGGTGAAGATGTTGACTTTTTGCCTGGGACATGCAGCTTAAAGGGGCATCTAAAAACTAGTGGAAAATGCCAGCCGTGACGCTTTCATCCTTTTATCCAAGGTGCTTGTGAGGTTGCGCTCCTGTCGCGCCTGCTGTTACTAAGCAACCACAACCTGCGTACTGCGATGATGATGATAATGATGAAGTTGCAGCAATTTATCAGTAAGCCTCACTGACTAAACTAAACTCAAAACAAAGATAAATGGATTTCCAGCACAATCAATCCCTCACAGTAGCTTTACTGCTCGATTTCTCTGTGTCAAGTTTCAACCAGATGTTGTGATGTTCTTGGACGGAAAAGGTGAAGCAAGTAAAATAGTCTGTGGGACAGATTTAAAGCTGTGGGTAGCCTGAAACTCTGAAAAATAGCCGCTTGGGAACACTTGTGCGTCATGACGCCATCAGTCCCGCGTTTGAGCATGCCTGCCGCGCATCAACATTGACAACAATGGTTTTGAGGGCACTAAAAAAGGCAGCATGTGAAAAGCCCCTAAGTCTGTTAGCATGATATCATGTACATAGCCATCACATGTATATTTAAGATCCCTTTCACAAGATTATTGTTTTAAATCTAGTCAGCTGAAGACATTAAAAATTCAGCTTTTTCAACCAACTCATGTAGCTAATATTGTCTTGATTTCCTAGCTAGCCACAGCTGATGAAATCTGCCAATTACTGTTGTTATTTCAGTCAAATCAACGGTCGTCAGCTGGAAATGAAAAGCCAGCTTTTGCCTACCTGTCTGAAGTCAAAGACCCACAGTTTAAACATTTACTACAAAATTTGAGTGGTAAATGTGCTGCCATTAAACTGCATATGTGCCATGTGAGAAAGGAAAGCTTGACAGACATAGCAACAGTAACTAAGAGGGGGGAGGGGGCTTAGCAAACGGTCAGTTTACTTTACTTTTCCATACCTATTATGATATGATGCCTATAAGATTTTCTGATTATTAGTAATATATTTTATTATAGCTCAGCCCTACTTGTGTAATAGCATATAAGCACCTATCAAAACTGTGACTTCATGAAACTGCTCGTCTGTTTGGCTGCATGTCTTCCCTCCTGTCCACAGGTTCATGTGCACCGGTCTGGTGTTCTGGGTGTTTATCCGACACAACCACACACCGCTGGTGAAAGCTTCAGGCAGAGAGCTGTGTTACATCCTCCTCTCGGGAGTCTTCATGTCCTACGCCATGACTTTCCTCTTCCTGGCCAAACCCTCTCCCGCCATCTGTGCCCTGCGGCGCCTCGGCCTGGGCACGTCATTCGCTGTGTGCTACTCCGCCCTCCTCACCAAAACTAACAGAATCGCCAGGATTTTCAATGGCGTGAAAGACGGAGCGGGTGCGGTGAGGCCACGCTTCATTAGTCCGTCCTCTCAGGTGAGTGATTGCAGCATCATCACCATCCATCTGCATCAGTCAGGCGGACGGATGGACGGACAGACGGTGGACCTTGATGACCTCACGCTCCTCTCCTCCCTTATTTTTCAGGTGTTCATCTGTCTGAGTTTTATCTCCGTCCAGTTGGTGATGGTGTCGGTGTGGCTGCTGCTGGAAGTTCCCGGGACACGGCGCTTCACGTTGCCAGAGCGACGGCAGACAGTCATCCTCAAGTGTAACGTACGCGACTCCAGCATGCTGCTGTCACTGGGATATGACGTGCTCCTGGTCATCCTGTGTACTGTGTAAGTGTGTCATTGCTGGTTTGATTAGCCATGATAGTTCAGTTTACAAAGGTTTGTTTTCATAGCAACAATCATTTCAGTATAGTAGGTATCAGAAATATGATTCTCTCCCTCTAGGTATGCCTTCAAGACCAGGAAGTGCCCTGAGAACTTCAACGAGGCCAAGTTTATTGGATTCACCATGTACACCACCTGCATAATCTGGCTGGCCTTTCTTCCCATCTTCTATGTTACATCCAGTGACTACAGGGTATCTTCTTCGAACACACACGCACAAATACTTGTCTGCCTTTTAGGGGCACATTGCATTGACCTACAGTATATTCATTTCCTGTTGAGTAACGCTGATCCTAACCGTTACTGCTACACCACAACCCAACTAAATGTAACCATAATCTTAATGGAAGTTCAACATTTAGGCATTTATTCGCTTTCTTATCCCAGTAGGTTAACTAAGCTGTTTTAGGACTCATTCCTGGAGCACTCTATATTCAATGTGTACACTGTAGTGTGAAACCACACGGAGGCTCCGTAGTCCAAACCAAGACAAACTTTTTTACTCCTTCCAACCTTGACAAAGGCAGCGCATACCAGATCCACTCCTTCTGTTCTTACCTTTCACAATAAAAGCCCTAAACATACAGTATACACTGCATAACTGTTTACGAGAGAATTTTGCTAAAAGGAAACTAAAATAGCTTAGAGTAGTTTAGGCTATACAACGAGACTGCCAGACGCTGCTCTAGGTCAATAGGATCTCGGTAGTTGGTCCTCTGCCTGCAAAAATCTATTTGAACCTTTTATTGAAAAAGTGTTGCAAGTGTAGCAAAGTTGCATCTCTGCCCATATGAAAAGTGTTGATGCAAAATATTCACAGGTGACTATTCCGCATTTTCATCACGCCCCCAGTTTGCAAAGGCCCTTAGTCGGCTGCTGGCTGTCACTTATACTGTACAGAGAGTGTAATCAATCTTCTCATCTAACTCTCAGCAAGAAAGAGTATTTCCCAAAATGTCAAATTATTCTTTTAAAGCCTCTGAACACCCACACAGGTGTTTTCAGTTAATCTGGCTGATCAGAGCTCTTGTCAGGACTGTGTGGGCGTCTATAGACTAATTTAGGGACATCTTCCCGAGTCTCCTGTTAGCTTTGTTGAACCTGTTAGGGTGGGACAAATTACACCTTCATCATTTTTATTGGTGTGTGAAGATTTGTGAGGTAATAAATTCCCATCAATGTTCCGGCCCACCTTCAACCTGAGCAGAGGTCTGATCAGACAGAAGAACTGAGGCTTTAACCCCCAAATTTTATTGATTTACCTTCCAGGGACACGTTTTTGTCCTCAAACAGGAGTGGGGGGAGGGTTCCTATAATATAAACATACAAGCACACAGGTCACAAAACAGTGACGACACAAATGTTGTGGCAACTTAAACAATTTCTAATCCCGCTGGCAAACGTCCCAGCTCTGCAGTGTTGGCATGACAAACCGACAGGCGCCGTCAAACTGCTGACACATGTCCAGATTTAACGGCAAAGGGGAGTGAGTGAGTGTTCACCTGATCCATACAAATCTTAAGCACACACACACACACACACCTTAAGCACACGCTTCCACAAACACATACACACACACATACACTGTGCACTGTATCAAAGGGCATAAGAGAGGAGTGCTGATGCCAAGGCTGCTCATTTGATCCCTATAAAAAACACCTCACTTTTTCTCACTACCCCCTCCCTCTCTCTCTCTCTCTCTCTCTCTCTCTCTCTCTGGAAATAAGCATTTCTTTGGCCTTGTAATCTGACTTTAAGATTAGTCAGGTAGAGGCACAACATCACCAACATACCCAACCACCCACTCATACACACACATAAGTATATACAGAGGAGATGTTGAAGGGTTGATTACTAATGT
The DNA here is from genome assembly GCA_916701655.1 of Sebastiscus albofasciatus. NCBI lineage: Eukaryota > Metazoa > Chordata > Actinopteri > Perciformes > Sebastidae > Sebastiscus > Sebastiscus albofasciatus. Next base: position 106,168 of record CAKAOI010046357.1, read on the forward strand.
GCTTCTCTGTACAGTACTGGGATTCTACTGAGTTGCTGTTATTGAACCCTGCTGCCACACAAAGTTAGACATATACAGCCGGCATGATACCTAAGATTGTATTTAGTATTGATTTTGTGCAATAAATCACAGAGAATGAAGTTTAAGCTACCATTGATATACTGTTAAGTTTGGCCTCTGTGGTCTCCGTTGATGAAGTCTTTTATTGATCCATCCTGTAATTGTTATCCTCTGAACTGTTGCAAGGTAACAGAGTCTGCCAATAAATAGTTATGCTCCGTCTTTACAGGCCCCATTGGCTCTGTTTACATATACAGATTGGTTTATTACTTTAGGCATTTTTTTTTTACGCTTTAAATTTATCTATCAATGTTTTATTTTCTGTTAAGCCCTTTGTAATACTCAAAAAGTGCCTTTGAAAAATGTTCCTTATTACAGATTATTATCATCAAATTAGCGCTTAACAGCAATTACTTTGTACTACATTAGCATAAGATGTATCCATCAAAGTCAGGCTACTAATTACTGTCCCGTCCTCTTTTCTCTGCAGGTTCAGACAACTACCATGTGTATCTCGGTCAGTCTGAGTGGCTTTGTGGTCCTGGGCTGCATGTTTGCTCCGAAGGTCCATATCATCATGTTCCAGCCCCAGAAGAATGTGGCCAGCCACAGGCTTAACCTCAATCGCTTCAGTGTCAGTGGGGCTGCCGCCACATACGCATCACACGGTAGGTTACATGCAGTTACCTCATTTTTAAAGAGACAGGGGTTTAGAGCAGCACTCTCTTGCTCTTTTATTATTCTGTCAAATGGGTGTTTTCAGCATTCAATATTCAGCACAACGGACAGCCCTGTGTTCCATTTTTGCTATAGGAGGTAGAAATTCTTGAATTATAAAACTATGTAGGGGTTTGTTTTGCCGTCGGACAATTTGGGGCCGTCTATGAGCGTCCGTCAGCCTAGTTTTTCAGTGGGTCCCACACTGTCGGCTCTAGTCTGCCCGTGTCGGAGCTTTTTCGGCCGATTCAGCATGTTGAATCGGTGGCGGAGCACATCGGTGAGAGGAATCACTATGATTGGCTGTTCAGCTTAAACGAATCAGCACGAGAAGAGAAACGGACACGAGGAAAGCAAGCCAACGAGTAAAGTCAAGATGAAAACACAGAAGGCTCTTCTCATTTTTCATCTTCATCTCATCTGATCATTCCAACACACAGATTTTTTCACAACGACATGGCCGTCTGGAATGACGTGGTGAGTGAGAGTGGTCGGCAAACGCTGTTTTGTTTTATGTACATATCAGAACAACAGCTTGTATATCTGTAGTCTTCGGTCTTTCGGTTTCCCTCTTTGAATGACGAATACAGACTACCACGACCTGCTGGTGTGGAGTTACTTCATCTCACAAAGGCGCAGAACGTACATGGTAGTTGGCCGTCAGCTGTAGCCTTTGCGTTGTGTTCGAGTGCAACTTTTTGGCAAAGACAAAGGCGACGCAACTGGTGGCCTTCGTCGCTGCTATTTCTTTGATGTCGGCTTGGTGTGTTCCCAGCTTTACCTTTACGGTAATGCATGATTGACAGTTTCAATCGTAAGTAGGGCTGTCCTCGACCAAAGAAATTCTTCACAGACTAACACTCATACGATTTTGCCGACTAACCGATAAGTTGATTTAATGGACAGATCTATAAAACTGAGTTTCTCCACAAAGAATCACACAAAAGCACCACTTTAAATCTTGTGTTTACCAGATATGTGCTCATAAGTTTCTTGTAAATAAGTCATTCAGCATGAAAAAAAGCATAAAAAACGACTAATCGACTAGAAAGAAATCTAAGTCGACTAACTGACTAAGAGAGGGCAGCCCTAATCGTAAGACAGTTATAGACTGCAAAGAACGGCATCCTGCTGACAGAGCTGTGGTGTTGAGCAATGCAATGAGAAAGAAGCATGTCCCTAAGAAGTGACTGGAATTTTAGCATATTCCACGCTATTAAATAGGCTTCACAAAAACAGTAATTAAAGGATTGGGTGCAATTTCACGCAAGTTTTTCCAAATGACTTGTAAATTGGCAGTGATAGTATATTTATTACCATTGGATTAAGTCTGCATTTACACCACCACTGATGTCATTCATTTAATTTGCCTATAAGGTCAATGCTCTTTCTACACTAGTGTCTAGAACTCCATCACTATTATTATTATTTGATATTTTTTTGTCCTGAATGTGATTTCAGGTCAAACATAATGGCATAATGTGATAAATATATTGCTTTTTTGCTATTTTTAGCATTTGGGAGCAAAAATCAACTCAGGAAGGCTGTTATGAACGATTATATGCACAAATCTAATGTCTAAGAATGCTTAATTTCTGTCTTTCTATGCAATTATCTTCTCCTTTCTCGCTCTCTCTCTCTTTTTCTAGCTTCTGTCAGCGCCCACCACGTCCCAACCGTGTGCAACGGGAGAGAGATTGTCGACTCCACTACGTCCTCTCTGTGACCACGTCCAGTCCACTCTCTAAATCTGCCCCTGCGACTGTTAGCCAATCCATGAACATTATCCCCCTCAACCATCATTCCCCACCTCATTCACACACTATATACACACACACTCACATATACATATGTACACATACACACAAATACATGCACAAACAAACAAACAAACAAACAAACAAACGACCTTCCTCGTGGACTAGAACTGTATCGTTTCAAAAATGTAGAAAGTGTGTAACTATAATTAAATTATTTTCTAGGGATGTACATACATGGAATCGACATTGTTGTAAGTAGAGAAACAAAAGAACAAAAAAAGTTTTTAGGAGGAATTTTTGGAGCCTTTGTTTTTGATAGCTTTGTTATGACGCGGTGTAAATAGACATGCGCTTTATCATGGTAGGAGGGCGTGTGTCTCTCAGTCTGGATGCACATTTGTGGCTCTGCTTGCCTCACCTGCAATATCCCACGGACTTTTTATTCTCATGCTTTTTTGTAGGTCTCATTGTAATAACCAATTATGTATGCATTTCTATTGTGTATCTGTACATTTGTATATTATACTACTGATGGTTCAAACAGCACAATGTTGACAGTCTTGTAACCCTAGAATGAATGTGGACTTAAACTGGACGGTATATGATGGCTGGAACGGACATGTACAAAAACCCGCCAAACTCATCGACTTGCAGTCACACTGTGCCAGAACACACCTTTCAGTTCCATCTTTTCACATCTTGATAGATTTTCTTCGCAGCCTAGATCCGTATAAAGAACCCATTGTAGCCGTTTTTGCAGGAAAAATATGTTTTGCTTTTGATACAAATGTTCATTTTTCTATTTCTAATCATGGAATCCCTTTATCTAAACGGCCATAGTTCCAGACATGTGTTCACCAAGGCAACAGTATGCTCACTCCCACTCTCAAACTGCTTGCTTCTTTAGAGGATTGCTGTAATGGATTGCTAATAACAACTAATAACAGGCCTGAAAAGATATAGTACATCAAATGCATTTCTTCTGCCTCAAAACTGTCAACACAGACAGCGCTGCGATAGTTCTGTCAACAAAACACAAATTGGTGTCTTACCCGGTAATTATGAATTTGTGCTGAAATGACTCAAACACTAATGGAGGCAAACAAGTCTGCTCTGCTGAACACATGTTGAATTTTTCCAACTACAGGGGAGTGGTAGCTTTTGTTTTTCGTGCCCCATAGATACAGTACGTGGTGATGTTTTGAATATGGCTATGTGCCTTAATGTATGTTTGATAGAGGTTGAAAAGAGATCAGTTTTACATTGCCAGCTGCAAATCATTGTTTGGTAAATGTAAAGGTGACCCCAGTATAGATGTTTCAGGGCAACACAATGCCAGTTAGTTTCATTCCCTAGCAAGCCTTCTGCCGTTGATTGTTTACCTGAAGTGTTGAAATGTGAGGAATCCTTAGGTTGAAATGACTTTCTCTACCCCCCTTCTTTCTCCAGTCTGTGATTAAAAAAAAAACATGAAATGGACGTTTCTAATAGACACCCGTCACACTGATTTTACTTTACATTTTTTTACAGCTTTAGCGGCTCCAATAAAAGAAGGAAGGGGAAGAGAAACGCTCATATACCATTAAGATGAAGTCACTGACTCGTCGACTCATTGAAGTGTGCAGTTTACATGTCTGTGTTAAATGTGTTGACGTTGAGAGGCACAGTGGAGCAGCTGGCTTCGGCGGTCCCAGAGAGGCTCACGAGAGGAAGCAGAGCACACAATGTCAGCTGCTGGCAGATCCTATCATCTAACAAAAGGGATGTTAGAGTAGAACTCGTGCAGAACATGCAGAACATTTATCAAAACATCCCATCAAACTCTCTGTTTGTGGACAGACTCTCTGCTGGGTGACGGTTATGAGACGGGGGGGTAATAAATGACAAAAACATGAATAAAGTTTTTTATAAGAAAATCTAAATAGCCTAAATTAGTTGACTAATTCAGCACCAGGCTACATCGTGTTTTATTTTAAAGAGTGGCCTCTCTTGAGAGAATGTATTGCATTTAGGATAAATAAACTGATCTTAAATGGTTAAATAAGCTGTCTAAAATAAAGTGTGACTGTTATACTTGATATTTCTAACAAAATATGTGATCAGAATCACTTATTTGCTTCCCCCAGACACGCATTTTAGATGTAGTTTCTCCAAATCCATACAGTAAGGTAGAGGCAGAACTGTTGAACATTCATCTTTTGACCGGTCTACACCTTCTGCACAGCCGGTCTCCAGCAAGCACCCTGTGATTATCACACTGAATGATAGATTGAAAGAATTTTAGAGGATGCGCCAAGACGAGCCGACCTACATTGGGGCGTGTGTGTGTTTAGGTGCAGAGAGCAGGAGGAGAGAGAGCGATGTGGCAGAGCAGAGGGGAGCTGCTGCTGGATTATGTAAAGCACTCCCACAGCCCAGAAGTCACAGCGCTTCTATGGAAGCTCAAAGCATCTCAGAGATTCGCAGTCTTTGTTAGCAGAAGGCTTAGCCATTCACTCAGTGGTCCTGCTCCCACAAGATACACCCCGCATGGCAGGTTGCTATGGACAACCACCGCCACATCCGCTGCCGGAATGTCTATTTGTCTGCATGGAGAGGAGGGTGGGAGGAGGGGTGAGGAGAGGGCGAAAGAAGAGGAATAGAAAGCTGGTTGCTGGTTGTGATTCAAATTGGCAGTGACTGATGAGATTTGGCTCAGCGAGGCCCAGTACCCTACTCCCAGCTTTTAATGGCCGCACAAATAGAGCACTTAACCCGGATTTTCTTCTCATTTAGTCCAGGGGGCTAGTCTCGGACAACAGTCTCACACTCTTCCTCTGACCCCTTCTCTCTCTCAACCCACCTCACCCCTTGAACCTTTCCCCCCCCACCGCCACCTTGTGTCCGCCTCATCTCCACTCCATGTGTGAAACTTGCTGCTCGGCCAAGACCACCTAAAGCCAGACCAACAGACTGGTAGCCCACACTTAAACTGAAGCACTCAGATCTGGGTGCCCACCGCAGCACATGCCAGCAAGGCGGCCTTGGGAGGAGGGATATAAGGGGAAGGTAGATAAAGGAGTTAGAGAGTGGATGGGAAAATGAAAATGGGACTCACATGTAAAGAAAAATGCATCACCTTTCTCACTCCACTGTACTCAGTTTATCATCTCATGTACCCAGTAACTCTCTGTGGAAGCTTCTTTAATTGGCTTTACTCATGAATATCCCTTTCAAGCAACTATAGCCATCCACTACGGACATTGCTCCTCTATTCAGCCTCTGCCAACTGCCATGTGCTCTACAAAGGTCTCTGTGCTGTAACCCCCTGCTTATACAGCAGAATGTGTTCTCGGCCTCTGGGCTTTTGAAACAAGACAAGATCTCTGCGGCGATGTGAAGCGGCGGTCAAGCTGGACTCTGGAACTGGTCAATCAAAGCAATAGTTCCGTGTTTATGAAACGTGCAATAAAGAGGCTGTGATGACATCATAATAAATAACAACAAGCAAACAGCTGTCTGCTCGTCCTTCTTTGTCCAGTCTGTCCTGCTGTTCGTCTGCAAATCTCAGCTAAAATCTAAATATTGATTGTAGATAGATTTGTCTCTACAGCGACATCTCAACACCACTTTCACACACACACATGCTCTATTCATAGTGTGCGTTGGCAAATGTTGAAAGACGTCTTTGACACTCCAGCGTAATCTGTTCCCTAAGTGATGGCACTCCAATTAAACCATCTACTGGAGTGCTCACTGGCTTAGGACAATGCACTCCAGTGTGTAGGCTCACTCGCACCAAAAAAAGACTGGAAAGAAGGAAAAAGTAAGGAACCAAAGAAAGAAACAGTTACGGTGACGTTTGTCAGTAGTTTTCTGTCTGGTGGTTCATGAATTTATTGCAGATATTACAGGTAGTCAGTGCCCCTGTCTCTTATTTCTGGCTCCATCAAACTGCCTACAGTTCCTACTTTTGCAGAACTACATGTTGACTCTTTTCTTGCAGCCAGGCATTGGTCCCCCTCTGGTGGTAGGATCAGGTCATTACACAAATAACATTCATGCATATACTGTAAACAGCCAGGAATTTCTATCCCCATTAAACTGTTTGGCAGCATGTATAATTGGCCAGCAGTGTTGGAAGAAGCACTGAGATCATATACTTAAGTAAACGTAACAATATCACAATGTAAAAAATACTGCATTACAAGTAAAAGTCCTGCGCTCAAGATCTACTTGAGTAAAAGTACAGAAATATTGTCAGCAAAATATGCTTAAAGTATCAAAACTACTCGTTCTGCAGAAAATATGACCCCTGAGACTGATATATTATTATATAGGACATTGTTAGATTGCTAATGATCAATGTGTAAGTAACAGTTTACTGTTAAAAAAGTAAAAATAAATCATAAGGGTTGTAAGAGAACTAATGGTGTATGGAAAAAAGAGAGGGAAATAATCAAATTACTGCAACACAAAATTGTATTAATTAAACTTTTTAGTGAAATATTGTAAACAGTTATTTAAATAAAACTGGGAAGTTTATGGAGGAAATCACTCTTTTGTAGAACTTATAAAACACAAGCAAAAAAAGTCTGTGAACCGTTTTATAAAAATATTATCTATACTATTTAAATACAATCTTTGTCGGAAAAGTAATCAGTAACCATAGTTATCAGATAAATGTATTTGGTTACTCAAGTAGCCTAAAGTACAAGACTTGTACTACTCAGTGTACTACAAGTGCTTCTGAGTAAATGTACTTAGATACTTTCCACCAGCGTAGCAGTTCGGTTAACACTTCTGCAGAGGTGGAAAGAGTATTAGAATATTGTGCTCAAGATGGCACCGGAAGTCCTCCTTAATCTGCTCCAGGTTAAACTTGTCTACTCCTTCATTTTCAAAGCAAAATATGACCAGTCTCTGTCCCAGTTTAACCAGTCCATTAACAGTCTCACACAGCAGAAAGTCCCCACTGAAGGTAGAAGTTCCTCAGTGAACGCAGCTGGAGGATAGATGCAACATTTTGCAGAGGGAAATAGTGCTAAATACCTATAACTTCACCCCATATATTATCCTTACATTAATTGTTCTTGAGGTGACCCTGGTCCATGAACTCAGCACATGAACTCAAACATTTCTAATCATTTCCTGAGTGTCACCTGCTCTGGACATGAAGCTCTGCCCTCCTGCTGCTGCAGACACACCTGCAGCTTCTCCTCTGCTGCAGCTGCTGATTCATCTCCTTACAGTAAATGTAATTCGTTACTTTCCCCCATGCACTTCTGCAAATGATTAAATTTTTTAAGTAATTTTCGATACTTTTTGAGGTAAATATTGGGGTAATTTGGCAGTAGTTCCAAAGAAATTTCAAATAGGTTACTTGCTAATTATCACCTAATTACCATGAAATTTGCGGACCAGTAAAAATAAGTGTTACCTTTTCTGTTTTCCACTGGATTTTTAGTTTTCCCTATTGGTTCTTTAACATATCTTCTAAATATTCACACTTAAAGTGCTGCCTGGAGTTGGAGTGTCCCACCAAATTAATGTTATTATGCTGTCTACGGTTACTTTTTCTTATTATTTGGCTATAGATAGTGACTTAATAGAAATGTATTGAAATGAAAATCTTTGAGATTGCCACTTTAAGATCTGTAAAGTGATGTAACATACACCTACTGTATTGCAATAACTCAAACTATGATATCGGGTAGCGCAGTCAGTGTAATCATATCCATGTGTGCAGAACAAAAACTGGTTGGTTACGTCATGAATGCATTTATCATAAGGTCATATAGTTTCAAATACAAGAAAACCCTTAAAACGTATCCGATTCTGACCCAGAACCGGTGGTGTGACTTGTGTTAGGATCATTTTGAAAGTAATACATCATGTTAAAAGAGTACTAAACTGCTGTGCCATCAGGAGCTTGCTCATTTCAGGTCACTGACATATCACAGCGGTTACATAAAAGGCAGGAAAAAGCACTGTCCTTTGATAAAATGGTTTAGTAAGCAAAGCAACAGAGGCTTCTGAAGCATTGAATAAATCTGGGCCACGCAAGAAAAATATTTGGGGAGATTAATGTCTACAAAGAAATGCATTTCACACAATGCACAGTTCATTCCACCCTCACAACTAAAAACTGGAATTACAAGTTGATCAGTAAAAACCTCAAAACGTATCCTATTACTTCCACAGTTTTGCATATGTGACATTGTATCAGGTGATCGTGAGCTTAAAATCCTGTAACACAAACCAGCTTTACAAACGCTGATTTAACAATGGTAACTACTGTGTCAAAATGATGAGCTTTTTTTCTACTATGTGTGACATGTAAGTAGGGCCATCCCGGATACCATCTTTTAGGCTTCGAAGCTTCTGTGAGAAATATTCGAAGGTATTCAAAGCATCAGGGAGCAGACTGACATGTTCTTCTGTCTCCATCTCCCCCACCGCACTACTGTACACAAACGCACCTCTACACACAACAAACAGCGATATCTGTCTGAGAATAACTCATAATAATTAATGTTGATATGAATTATGTGGGATTTTTTACTTATTTCATGGAGTATTTGGGGATTTATACATTATTATTACATACTTATATATTCAAATTGTGATTTGGAGGTCGAATACCATGGCAACAGTCGAAGCTTCGAAGCGTTCGGGTCAGTCCTACATGTAAGTATATGGAATGACAAGTTCTGCAGTGTTTGTAATGGATTACATTTATTTTGTCTATTCGCTATGCAGATCAGAAACCATTGTGATTTGTGTTTTGTTTTGTATCTTTGCCACTGTAAGTGAACATTTGTCATTACAAGAAGAAATCTTGTAATTATGAGAAATTAACTTATAAATGTTGTATACTGAAAGGTAGTGGCTAATTGACTTTACAGCTCAATTGTTATGAAAGGGGAAAAAATGCACTTAGTCGCCCACATTTTCAGCTAAGTGTTCCATTCAAAATTATTCAGCAATTAAATTGTATTGCTTGAAATCTATTTCTCACCCACAATGACACTTAGACTAGCCTGTCTCCAAACCCTGCAGAGGATCTCTCAAAAGAATCAGTTAACCAGGGAATCAATCACACCGGGTCCACGTATACATAAATACATCATAATTTAATTGACGTACAGACAGTCAAAGACACCACAACCTCATCCGCATAATATGACATCTTCATTTTCAGTTGGTCGGCTTCTCCTCATTACAACAGTTTCAACTAAGCAAAAGAACAAACAGGTGAGAAGATAGATTCTTTATATGGCAGTCTGTGTAAACGTCTGTGGGAGATGGACACACACTCGCCATGTGTGTATGTACAACCATGGCTGTCTAAAGACACCACACAGACTGAAATTAATATGATCAAACAGAACATCAATAGGTCCTTTTCTTACCCTGAGCTCTTCTAACAGCCTTTCTGACATCAGTTTGAATCTGAATATTACCAGGAAGTGTCTATCACACACACACACCTGCTTCACAGCACTATGCTTCAAGTTGGACGGCGCTGTCGTACCGAGCTTTAAGGCCACCGTGACTTCTCTGAACCTGGCTCTAGGTGCATGACGTGTGTGTGTGTATATGTGTGTATGTACACACAGTTCCAGGTACCAGAGCTCATAAAGGGGGCGGTTGGTTAAAGGGGTCGTTCAGTGGAAAGTCTCCTGAGGGTCCGATCTCTCCCCTCACTTCTCCACCTCTCTAGCTCCATACCAACGCTTTCGAATGAGAAGAGTTTAGCTGCACGTGTTCGTAGTGCTCTCCGTTTCCCTGAAATCAAACACATTCATTTTTTCAGTAACTTAAAAAAAGACTTTTACCATAGTGAGATTTTCTCACTGTAAAAAGTACAACGATGCTGCGACTCTCACCTTGGATGCAATGGCTTTGAGTTTGCCAAGTAGAGAAGGTTTTGTGTACACAATTTCATCCTCCATGTCTCCCTCGTTCTCTCCCTCCATCACAGCACAGCTGTCAGCTCCTGGCATCTCACACTCCTTATTGGCAGACATCACCAAGCGGGAGTACTTGTACTCCAACCTAGCAAAGAGACAAGCGACAGAATCAATACTGTAGGAAAGAAAACCTAATGTTGTCCTTATGAATATTGACAAAAACTGTGATGTGTCAAGGAAAGAATCGCAGAAGGGATGGGATCAAATGACGGGAGTTTGGTGGAGAGTACGAGATAAAGTAAGAAAGAAAGCTGGTGGGAAAGGAAGGAGAGAGAGAAAATAGTATGGTAGGCATGAAGGAAGAAAAGAGGAAGTGATGGGGAGTAGAGTAGAAGAAAAAAGGCAAAAGAAGGAAGGAAAGAGGCAGAAAGAATAGGGAAAGAGGTAAAAAGATAAGGAAGGATGAGGTTAAGAAGGAACACAGGACGGAAGTAGAGGAGAAGGCAAAGGAAGAAGCCAGGAAAGAAAGAAGGAAGGAGATGGAGAGAAAAACAAAGTGTGCAGGAAGAAAAAAGGGAATCGTACCTTTTGTTCTTCTTCCAGAAGTAGCAGGTGAGGGAGACGAGCAGCACGGCGGTGAAAGCACCAATCCCTGCACCGAGCCATACCCAGAACTCCATCCCCTCACACGGCAACGTCTTCTTTTCAGGTAAGGTCACACCTCCCATACACAGCTTTGGTTCAGTCCACACATACAGCAGGTCCTGAGGAAGAACATCTATAGCATTAGATAAGCCACTGAATATTGTATATACAAATTTTCCTCACATCCAATCATAGGCACAGTTTAAACTTTAAGGTTGGGGGTATGTAATGTGTACAACGCAGAGAGGTCTAATGTATTGGGGTGCGTGTAGCCTACATATTACACCCTTCAAACAGAATGTGACGCGAGCGTCAGCAACAAATTCAGTTTGATTGCATTGTTTTCTATTGGAATGAACTGACTGGGAGCAACAATGTGCTGCGCAGCGTGCCGTTTTGAGCTGAACTTTTGTCAGACGCCGTGTTTCTATTTATTCCTTATTCCAACAGATGAGAAACAGCTGATTAGTGAAGTTGAAATGAGGAGTTATCTGATACGATACCTCCTCCTTTCACAAATAAGGTGACAGCTGGCTGGAGTGAGATTGCCAGGAGCCTGAAAGTTTACTTAGGCTACTGTTGGTTGTATTGTATGTAATTTTCAGAAAATATCGCAGTATAAAACCTGTGTTTTCTGTTTAAAAAACAAATGTCGAAAGATAGCAAGTACTACTCGCCTATCTTTAAAGTGGCTACGTCTCCAGTCTGCTCTTGACCGCACAGCTGATTGGTACGTGGTTTGTTTACGTGGCGTAACAGAAGTGCATATTTAGCGGTGTGTGGACAAAGTTATCCAATGTTATTAGGCTATAAGTAAATAAAAATACCACAAATCTACCTTCTTATCTTGTTGATTTCTGATTCTATCAATAAGAAAGTAGAAATTATTCATCATTACAATAAATTATTAGTTCTATGTTATTATAAAAAATATAGATGTATTTGTAGGGGGTTCAGTGAGCTCCCTGAACTAATGCAAACTGCGTCTCTGCATCCAGTGCAGTCTGTGAATATTTGGAGACTTGAAATGGAGTGGCTTTACACCAGCACACTGCATTTCAAGTGAAGCAAAGGCTGTTAAAGTGCTGACTTTCAGCTTTAAGGGTGCTTGCATCCATATTGGCTGGGGGGGTATAAAACAGGCTTTAAATTTGACACAGTCAATGGGATGTGGGCGTAAACACCCTCAAATTAAAGCCGTCAGCACACTGTTTCATTTCAAATCCAATGTCCTTTACTCAAGAACTAAAACAAATCTGTACCAGTACTTGTGCAATAACTCCACACAAACCTGGTGTCCTCCCTTGCAAGCTCCCTCTATCTGATGGTAGTCTCTCTCGGTGCATGTAGGACAAGCTCCTGAGCTCTCCCATAAGAAATGAAAGGTGCAGCCGTCGCACGTTCCTGCAGGGCACTCGCTGTAATAGCCAAACACAAGCTGTCACTTCCACACCACATCACAGCATAGATACATGTGATATTAGACAGGGAATCAGAGAAACCGTGACGAAGGTGTAGTACCTGGGAACTGAGAGCTCTCCTTTAGTGCTCTTCTCTGGGTTACAGCGAAGTGTCACCACTGCGGCCCGACCCGACTCACAAGATGAGGTCGCCTCCAAGGACCTTAGCGATGAAAAGCAAGACAGAACCTTAGAGCACTACATTTCTTCGACTTAGAAAAAAATATCTGAAATAATAGGAGGTACCTGTAGTAGAAGTTGACATCAGGGACTTTCTTGGTGGTCGGGGGGTACCGCTCAGGTCTCGCCCTTATTCCATCAAGTGTACTATCAACTGTTGCTCCTGTTAGTAATATACAGAGAAAGATGTATTTAATGTGTTCTGGTAATGTGTCTTTGCTTTTCTCTCTTCTGTAACATGTGTTTGACATTAAAAGACCAACAAGACCAAACCTTTTCTTGTCATATCTTTGGCTTTTAAGGCAATGACAACAGTAGGGATGCACCGATACCAATACCGGGTATCGGGCCGATAGTGACTCAAATAGCTGGATCGGGTATCGGAGACAATGGGTTCAATCTGTTCAATTAAATTCTATGTTTTTTTTTACTATATACACTATAGACTGGAATTTGAATACCTGTTTAAGTTTAGACCAATTTGTTGCTGCATTAAAAAGGTTTACACTTGAATTGTAATTCCTGTTAATTTTTTGAAGGTTTTTTTTTACCAAGTTTATTTTTCATTTTAATAATTCAGGTTTTTATTAATTATTATTATTAATTCATTGTTATATATAATAATGAATGAATAATAATAATATATAATTAGTTATTAATAGTATTTATTATTTTAATAATTCAGTACATTTAACTCTATGTAGTTATTTGTTACATTTTGTTTTACAAAGTTAAGAAAGTAATGTTTAACTCAAGCCTGATGTTGCCTTACACATAACAGATGGATTCCAGTCACTTCCACACAGTGAGGCATACAGCTTAATAATTAAACACTGGTATTGGATCGGTAGTTGGTATCGGCCGATACCCAAAGCCCAGGTATCGCTATCAGTATCAGGACTGAAAAAGTCAGATCGGTGCATCCCTAGACAGCAGTATAAAACACACCAAATGCAGCTCTCTGCGCTACCGCTGTCTGCATCTCATGCTCACTAACCAAGTAATGTGTCAGCCAGGTTAATGGACTGAGAGGCGAGCGCCGTGTGGAAGCCTCGTCCAGTTGCTGGGATGATAGTTGACTGACAGATGAAGGTCTTGACAGCATTGGCTCCTTCGCCTTTTTCTCTCTGGGCGTCGGTGATGGATAGGTCTGTTACATTGTCCGTGCATACTGCCAACTGACCCTTAAATAAAGAAAAAGAGCAAATAGCAAGGACATTCCTACACACAAACTTTTGATTGTATTTTCTGTGTGTGTGTGTTTTCATCTCTTCACACCTTTCCTCCACACAGGTTGATATTGAAGTGGTGGAAGTACTTGGTTCCTTTGGAGGTAAAGCTCGGACCGTTCATCAGTGATCCTGTAGACCCAAGGAGGCTGAAGTCATAAGTCAGAGTGACGTTGCCCTCTACATGGGTGAAGCGACAGTCACTGTAACATAAACTGTGGTCCTGTAAAAGAAAACAAAGATACAGGTTGTGCGTCGTATAAATAATTTTAAAAAGGTTTCACAAATACGACTGAAAAGAATAGCTTTCCCCATCACTAACAAACCTTGTCGCTCTTGCTGGCCGGTCCACAGGGTTTGCAGGCGTCTGGGCCCGGCATGGCGTGAGGGACGAGGTATGTGTTGCGTGGACACTCTGTGCACTGGCTGGTGCGCGTGTCTATGTAGTGTCCAGGTGGGCATGGCACACACGTAGAGCTGGAGGGTTGGGTGCTGAGGGCACAAGCACGGCACCCAGAGGACACCCCGTCGACCGCGTTACTCACTGAGATGGAGTAGATCCGCACCACGTCGTTGACATACAGGCGTGCCTGAGAGAGAGACAACAGGTACAGAATGATGCTGCTAATAGGTGCTGTGGAGTTTAAAAGGGACTCTGACACCAACCCCCTACACACGAGTGGTTCGCAACATACAGTGTTATATTAGTATATTGGTACTGGTTTATACAAGAAGTAATTCTGCCCTCACTTGAAATGCCCACAATCCAAAACAGGTGCTTTAAAAAAAAGCAAGTTATTGATTCAAGCTTCACCCAAGTGAGCACAGAGATAAAGTAGTGTGTTTGATTTGTGGTTTGGTTTAAACACTAACAGATAGTATCTTTATTAGCCAATAACAGGGAGTGTTAGGTGTACCAAGTGTGGAGTGAATTTACAAGACTAAAGGTTGTCCCAGTTGTTTGAACATGCTCTGAAAAAAAGTTTTCTGGACATAATGTCTTGTTTCTGGACATAAGACAATGAATATGAAGGTTGAACTACAAGACAACAGGCCAGCTTTCCTGACTTTTTGAAGGATCAAGTGGCCAAATCCTGGTCAGTGGCCTGACCAGAATGCTATTATACATGTGAACTTGCTGGGTGATCTTTCTTTGTATTTTCATTATGTTGTACACACAACATCTATCTGTCTGTCCATCCTGGAAGGGAGAATCCCTCCTCTGTTGCTCTTCCTGAGGTTTCTTCCATTTTCTTCTTTTTTCCCTGTAAAAGGGTTTTCTGGGGGGAATTTTTCCTTATCAAATGAGAGGGTCACACTGTAAAGGACAGAGGGTTTCGTATCCTGCACAGATTGTAAAGCCCCCTGAGGCAAATTTGTGATTTGAGAATTTGGGCTATACAAATAAAATTGACTTGACTTTAAAAAAGGTACAGTGTGTAGGATTTGGCGACATCTAGTGGTGTGGTTGCAGACTGCAACCAACTGAGTACCCCTCATCTCACTCCTCCCTTTCCAAGACTCCGGTGATGTGAGCCGCCGAGTGCAAAACCACGGTAACGCTGTTCGCCTCGCTCAGAAGCCATCCTTACCATAATAACACTACTTTAGGAGCAACGGAAGTCAGACAGCAGCTGGCGGGACCGAGAAATGTGAAAGACTCTCTCTAGAACCAGTGTTTGGTTTGTCCGTTCTGGGCTACTGTAGAGATATGGCAGAGCAACATGCGGACTCCGTGAAGAACCGCTCCCTATGTAGATATGAAGGGCTCATTCTAAGCTGATGAAAACACAATAATTCTTAGTTTCAGGTGATTATACACTAAAGAAAACATAGTTATGAATATTTTATTCCATTTCTGCTAATAGATCCACCGAAATGTTACACACTGTTCCTTTAAGAAACAATGTCCGGCGGCACATTATTGAGTAATTTTGATTGAAACAAGAAAACTGAGAATACAACAAAAATCTCACAAAACAAAAATAACAATAGATAGTAAAAAAAAAAAATAAACATTATATATTGCCAGCCCTAATATGAATAGAAATGAAAGTGATTAACTCATACTTACATCTGAAGGTTGGTTAGTCCGCTGGAAAGCCCATGTGTAGGAAACCGAGGCATTCTTTGTCATGATGTGTGTGTAGGTCTGTCTTGTTTTCGTTCTCTCCCATGACTCCACAACCGTAGTACTCTTCCTGTTTACATCCTAAAAAAAAAACATGTTCACTTTATTCACATCACCTATACATATAATAATGTATATGTAGCAGCAAACATGTGTCAGGAGCTATTCTCACCATCATGAAGTAGAACTCACAGTCAGCTAAACACACAGTTTCAAATTCAAATGTGATGCGACCAAACTCCGTCGCAGAGTGGCTTGACACGGACGTAGGGAGCCTGGAGGCAGATGCAAACAGAGACAAGTGGAATCAGTCACAGCAAAAAGAAACAGACAGCTGAGTGACAAGAGTGTCGGAGACTGAAAAACACAACATGACTTACTTGAAGCCAGGAACATGGATGTTGAGGATGAGGTAATCATTATCCGAGCTTCCTGCTCCACTCTGGATATGATCACCTGCCACCTCCCAGCCTAAAGGACAAATCCACATAACTCAACTATTCAAAGATAAAGATAAAGATAAAGATATATATATATAAATAAAGCTGCAGCCAGCTGTCACGAGATGCCTTTGGGCCAAAATGACTTTTTCCCATAGATTACATTGGGAAAGAGACGGCTGTAAATCTGCGGATAATTTCTTTTGAGATAAATTAACTTCCCAGTATGAACACTTGAATAGCCCTTATTTAAATCATTAGGTGCTAAAAGTTGTAAAACGCACTAATAGTCGAATCCAGAGTTATTTCCCTTCCTTCGTTCATGTGAATGAGACCCAGACCGAGGCTGGAGCGACGGCTGGGAGGCGGAGTTAAAGGAAACGCTAGTGCGCCTGTTTTCTTCCATAAGATAATCTCCGCAAATAAACACGATTTATGATTTATGATACGCTAAAGTAAAGCTAACTACACCATGGTTGCATGAGCGCGATTATATACACAACGAGGCTGTAACGGCGGACGAGTCGGCATTTAGTAGTGTAATTTAGCCACTTTAGCAACTGCCTTTTTAAGACACATAAAGGCTTCACAATTCACGAGTGGGGTATTTATTGATGGGTTTTTCTGCCAGAGAACAAAACCTTAAAATCTCTTTAGCTTGTGTTAACCACAGACCTCATTTCAGGCATCTGACTAAAAACCCATTGACTTCCAGACAAGGGAACCGGAAGTGCAAAAATGGTAACTCATTTCTAGGTTTTAGGACTCATTCCTGTAGCACTCTATGTAGAGAGTGAAATAGAGAGAGAGCATTACTGCTGGACATATCTTGCCAAACATACCCACCATTCATACTGTCACATTTGGAGTTGCCCACATTGAAACAGGAGGTCTTCATGTTTGCAGGTAGAATATTCCACCATTTATACTCGTAGCCCAAGGTGGGCTCAGTGCCTGCTGGACACCGCTGACATGCTGGGGGATGAACACAATGAGAAACGCAATTAGAAAAGCACACAGAAACAAAACCCAAAGTAACTGAAGGAAAATGGCACGGAGGAATAAAATACTAAATCAACAGAGTTCTCAGTACGTTTCATCCCATCTGAATAGGTCCCAGGTGGGCACGGTGAGCAGGTGGCCGTGTCATTGTTATAGAAACCAGGGTTACAGGGGGGGCAGGGCTCCCTTTCTCCACTTGGAGGCAATGACTCCGCTCCAGTCACACCTTCCAGACAGATCTTAGGTTCAATCCATTTATATATGACCTGCGTCTGAAATTACACAGAGATGGAGGGTGATGGACTGTGATTACAGAATGGGTCTGCTCTCTGGGTATTTAATCTAGAGGTGGCCTCTTTTCTCTCACCTTGCCTTCATGGTCACATGCTGTGTGGATCTGGAAATAGTCCTTCCTGGAACATGGAGGTCTGTCCTTACACACAGGCGATCCCTCAGCTTGGAAAAGAACAGTGGTGATAGGACAAAATAAAACTACATTAGCAAAAACATAAATAAAGTGGCTATCATTTAAAAAAAGCAACTGCAGAATACATACAGTACATCCCCACAAATACTGTAGCACTTTAATAAATAATAAACTTTCTCAAAGACACTGCAAAGCTTTATGTATAAAAGTAATCCAGTTAAATCATTAAACACAAGAATCCAAATAAAATAGAGAACCATTCAGTAAAGAAAACCGCAAAATATGTGTGACGTGAATGCAGATGAGGGATAAAAGAATAAAAAGAATAATGTGCTCTTAAAGAAGAGCGCTTTGGCAGTAGACTCTGCTAAAAACACAGCAGTGAAGCAAAGGAGTCATACAATATGCATAAAGAGGTGTACTGAATTAAATATGTAATATCTTCTGAATACTCTAGTAAAGTCACTGAGAAGCGACTGTAAGAAGGCGAAACAGGACACACACTCACGGCATCATCTGAGGAATTTTAACCTGCCAATGTGAAGATACTTTATATCAAAGCAAATTAAAGAGGAGGGGAAAAAAAAACTGTCTTTTTTAAATTACGTTTTCATTTCAATTCATTTGACCAAATTAAAATATCACAAATGGATGAAAACTATCAGGTCATTCAGCTAGATTTCTGTTATTATAACTCATCTACCTTCTGTTGATTTGGAATAGCTGGTCTAATACAGTGACGACCTTACATGTGGAAATGTGCCCTAGTAAATCCCTGTTTGGAAACATACTAAAATAGATCAGGGAGCATATTACTTTTATCCTCAGAAATAGCATATTAGAAAACAAAATTTGTAAAATGTAAGTAATGTAGGAGCTTTATGAAAAATACAAGAGCATACTCGCTACATCATCTGCCAAAATCTGCTACTCCCCTGCGATCACACGAGCCCTCCGCACTGAACTAACAAGCATGTTTCTTCTTCTGAAGTTTGACTAATGTGGCTGAAAATAGGACAAGCTCTCTTTCTATCGTCTGGCTGTGTTATGTGCTTCTGTGTGAGCGGCGCAGATGACAATTAGGCTACACTGAATTCTGCACATCTTTTTTTCTCTGTGTCAGAGTGTGTTCCTACCTGCGTACTGAGTGGTAGTGTTACAGCGGGTGCAGGAGCTGGCGCCGTGGCCAGCGTAGGTGTCTCGAGAGCAGGGATCACATGCGGTGGAGCCCGGGACTCGGCTGAACGTCCCCGGCTTACATGGGAAACACTCTGATGTGTAGGCAACTCCTGGTGGAAGGACATGACAGAGACAATAACACAAGGATAACAAATATTTAACCAGTATTGATTTGTCATTGATTACAGCAAAAAGTTGGGAAAAGAGATGGGAATTTGTCACTGACCTTCTATTTGAATATTTTTCAGCAAAACAGGTTTCACCCCTTTGGCCCTCATTAGGACCCCACCTGTTCTCCAGTACAGGATGTTGGTGCCAGATTTCAGGTTCACCTAGAATACACATGATTTAATGTATTACCAGTCAAGCTGCAGCATGAACACAGCCAGTGTAGTAGTTAAGATTAACATCTAAAGAGGACCCGTTATGCTAATTTTCATGTGCATACCTACATTTGGGATTTCTACTAGAACATGTTTACGTGCTTTAATGTTGAAAACACTCTATTTTTCTCATACCGACTGCAACACCTCTTTTCACCCTCCACTCCAGCTCCGCTCTAACTACCTTTGTTTGAGGGCGTGCCAAACTAGCTGCTAGGTATTATGCAAATGAGTTACTTGGTGACATCACCATGTTACGGAAGAAAAGGCAGGACTTAAAGCAAGGCATTTCAGGCAGTTCAGGAGCAGGGTTTCTATGGGTGAGAGGAACTCCCTTTGGTGTGGACCTTTTACATGCACAAAACAACTATATGACACACTAAAGGAAAGGGGAAAAGCACAAAAGCATAATAGGTCCCCTTTAAATCTGGCTTTGCTTGATGTAGCTCCAATTAACAACACATGCCATCATAAAATTACTGTAAGAGATCAGCCCAAATGCTAGAGCTGAGCCTTCGCTACATATGGCCCATTTCATTTAAATGGATATAAATCATAAAGCTGCACAATGAATATACTGGAAATAAATCTGAAAACAATCAGTAGTTAATTCAGCATGCAAAGCGTTTAAATGCATGGGAGAATAATGCATAACTGAATTAACATGTTCTACTTCATGCATTTATTAATTCAAGGTGCATCATTGGTGTAATGGTGTAGTCAAACTTCAACAGAGAACAATGTAATAAGTGTGGTGCATAAAGCATGTAAATTAAACTTCCTTTAACTCATCATATTGTACAAACATTTTCTTGGACTAATTAAGTTTAATTCAATCTTGAGAAAATAGTACCACATTTTAGTCCACATAAATATTTATTTCACTAAACTTGACAATAAGCTAAAAAAATAAAAAATAAAAATCTCTTGAGAAGATCCACATATTGCTCCCAACATTACAACTAATCGCCATTTTTTAACCACAGTGCTATAAACACAAAGCAACTCATTTTACAATGTGACTGGAAAAATACTGGAGACAACAATAAGTGATGCCAGCCTCTCTCTGTGTACTAACAGGCTTCCTGCTTGTATCCACCCATTTCTTGCTGCTCCGCCTGAGTTCAACACATTTATTTTATTTTGGGAGACCAAGGCCAGCTGCTAAAGAGATGTCCTCCGTAGCTATTGTTCATCTAATGGCACGCAGCACTTACCGTATGGGTCGCCCATTCACCATGATTGGTGAGCTTCAGCCACTTTGTATCAGCAGACTGATCCATCTCCTGACATTGGTCATTCTGGATCTAAACACACACAAAAAATCAGTGTCCATCAGCTGAAACTCTCACCTCTTTTATGGTAGTGCTTTATCACTACAATATTCACGATATACACACATGCAACAATACATAGTAGTAAATATCAAAGTAATGATGTGACTTTTTGTCTATAGGCAGAATTGTGTGTTGTTTGAGGGGGCAATTTTATTGAACAATAAAATATCTGTCTTTCATGATGGAAAATAAATAAAAGAAATGTCCTCAGTTTACTATAAGTCCCCCAAATTCGACCGTTTTCATATCTTTCCAGCACACCTTTCAATTAAGCACTAGTTAAGAGACTCATGGTGCCTTCAAATGAAACTCGTGAGCTTGTGTTACCTGGAAGTCGTGTTTACAACATGGGAAGTCGTGTTTACAACATGGGAAGTCATATTTACAACATGGGAAGTCGTGTACACGATATGCTTGGCGTTCAAGAGGTTAAGTCGTAAGAACACCGCTGCTAAGCAACAGCAATACTAACGTTACTGTCGGTGTCTAGAAGCCACAGAGGCTAATAATTTAGCAAGCTAGCAAGTGGGAATATCAACATTTTCCTCAGACATATTTAAAAATTATGAAGAAAAACAATATACTAAAATTACAATATATTAACTTCCATGGCCTCCACTATTTCTGTCAACATCAACAAACACGTCACAACTCATAAACTCAGAGCTATTAACAATTAATCATAATCAACAATCAGAATTAAGCATATGCTTGCTACCATTTGTATTCTTAACCATTGGAACTACTTGTATTGTAAAACTTTGTAACATAAATTCTTCAGACCTGTTTCATAGTGATAAACAGAAACACATTTCAATTTGAATCATGTTAATATCAATGTCCTAATGAATCTAGAAATTTAAAATTACTCCTTATTCAAATCGTTGTCAGAAATGCTCTGAACAAATCATAACAGAAGGAATACTAGAGTGGGTGAAGTGACTGATTCATGACAGATTGAGATAATGTGTCACAATTATATCAGAGTTTCTATTTGCCCAATGCCAACATGGGTGGGAGTAATGGACACAATATGCTTGTTTTATTGGCGTAAATGATCCTCATTGTAGCTGATGCTTTTTAATTATACAGCAGAATTTTATAATTTAGAGCTAATTATTTCGCAGACAGCCTGGCAGAGTTTCCACAGACCCCACTGCTCTAGGGTGTCCAACATTTCACTGGCAGTGTGTACACAAACACACCATGTACACACAAATAGCATCCACTTAAACAGATAGATTGATAGACAAACAGATCATCATTTTCCCAGAAGTAAGAAGATAAACAGCTAATGAATGAAACTCACAAAGAACTCAAACAGCAGGTTGCTGTCTGGATACTGGTACTCAAAGCTGACAGAGCCCTGTTTCTTCAGATGAACAGCGTAGATGAGAGAGACCGTGCACTCATCCCTGTTGGACTCCAGATAGTTTCCTTGAGGCACCCAGGAAGAACTGCAAGAAAAAAAAAAAGATATATAATTAATTTTACACTTATAATCCAAATTTCAGTTTTGCTTGCGTCCTCCTAGTCACACACCTGTTGCAGGCGAGCCTGTTGTCTCCGTGGGGACTGTTTTCCAGTGAGTTTGCCAGGCTAGTGAACCCAGCAGGCATGGAATCCCATTGGTCGAAGCGGATGCCGCTGCCGAGGGAGTAGCTTCCTGCTGCACACTGGGTACACTCCTGAGCCGACATCTCGAGGAACTCCCCAGCCTCGCACGAGAAGGCTGGAGGACAGAGAGAGACAAGGTACAGAGGGGTTCACATTGAAGAAGTCATTTCCCAACCGTCTATTTATTCGGCTGCAAAAGTCATACACACAATATAGAATCGCACAGACTGAAGGTGACAGAGAAATGGTCATGCCGCATTCAGGATAATGTAGCCCCGGTGATCAGGGAACTTAATCCTTACATCCTGTTACACACTGTGTCTGTCTCAGCGCTTTTTTTCCCACCGAGCAGCCATCATGTCTTCCGCATCTGCCAATGTTTTGACAGTGTCAGCTTTTCTTCATACCTGAGCTGGTCAAATGCCATTTGTGATGCCTCTTTATGCTTTTAAAAGCCACCAATGAAAAATGTGTGTGGGTAGACAATTTGTATAGCGCACTCTGACGGAAGTTATTTTCCTTGGCATAATGAACGTGCATCACTGCAGACCCACAGGACTGCACCGCCCTGCGCGTTCATATATGACATATCCGGTTCTGCCGGCTTCCTGCTAGCTGTGTGCGGCTGTAATAATGGATATATTGGCTGTAATTCATCACTTTTATGATCTTATAACACACATGGGCTGTATGCTGTAAGCCTGTACCATAGTGGATGTATTCATGTGCAGTAATATAATATGTAATATGTAGTTGTAGGCTATTTACTGATACGCAGGGCACAACCTCTTAAACATCCATGGCCTGTGGTCTTTTGTACATCGATTTTAATGTCTCTACTTCCGTAGAGACATTAAAATTATGACAACAGAATAGAAATCATTTTGTTTTACTCTTGTACGGCACTTTGTAGGCGGACATTTAACTGGCGTCATTATGGTAGTCGACTCGATTACGGTCCAAAACGGCGGAGGCGGAGGTCTGCTGCCGGGCGCTGGTGTTGCAATGGAACAAGTGACTTTCACTTCTT